>VXAU01002171.1:1677753-1838515 GCA_013399695.1 Formicarius rufipectus
CCCTCCATGCTACCTGAGAGGAAATCTTTTCAAATTTGTGCTTTCTCCCCTATCTCCTGGAGTACAGGTGCTCCTCTGCAACCTACTGGGAAGGTATTGTCATGAAGGGTCCAAGTACGTCTTCATTGGTTGTATTGGAAAACAGTCCTGAATCTCAATACTGACAAGGTGTGGGCAGATTCAGCACTCACCACTTTGGTTAATGTAGTGTTTTGTGTCACCATGTGGTCAGGAATTACTGGCTCTTGTTTCATGGCCTTTGTCATATCCAGGTTGTCTTCATGTGGTATAAATTTAGCACAAATCTTCTGGTCTTTATTCAGCTGCCACAACTGTGGGAGAGCTGGGCCCTAAATCCAAGAGATTGTCCTGACCAGAACTAAAAATCTGCTGTGGTGCTTCCCTTGGTTTCCTAAAGGCAAGGCTTTGAAACCTGTTTCTCTAGCCTCCTGTAATTCCACAGAAAGATGGGACAGAACTCATTACTTTTGTACCTTACTGGACTACACAGATTTCATGTCTGTGTGGGGTTGTTTTTTTTTGTTTGTTTGTTTGTTGGTTTTGTTTGGGTTTTTTTGTGTGTTTTTGTTTGTTTGGGGGTTTTTTTTTGCTTTTTTGTTGTGCGTTTTTTGTTTGTTTGTTGGTTTTTTCCCCCCCTATGGCACAACTTTCTTCAATAATTGTTTTAACACAACACAGGTATGTTGGATTATATGATATAAAAGAATGTGCTGTCCTAAAATTTCTAGAGGTCTTAAAAATGCATTACTCCCCTATTTACAGCAAAGGAGAAGCCTTTCAGATAATGCCCTGAAATGTGTGCCAGGTCTTCAGGGCACGCTATGTAATGAGGCCCTAAGAAAAAATGCCCTACTTCCAAAGTGGAAGAAGTTAAGATGATGAATTATAGAATTAGATGGTGAGGAAATACTGAAGGAGATATGAGAACTAATTGCAGAAGTGGTATGAAACTAATTTGCACATGTACATTAAATATATTAACCACCTTTCCTTATGTAACATATCTCGACAATTAAAATGTGCCTTTATGTAACTAAAAGAACATACTGCTTGGAGTAAAGTTTAAGGGTTAAGGAGAAGTTTTGAAAAAAAGGTTTTCTACCCCTTTAGCTGTAGACATGATAGGCCAAGTATTGTTTTGCTTATTCTGTAACTGGTCAGGCCAAATTTGAGTGAGATGTGTATTGGAAAAGTCCTAATGAAATTCAAGGGAGTTCCTTTGCTTCTTCCAAGGTCAATGGCTGTGATCATTATTAGTTTTGGGGAAAACTGTCTTCAGTTGTATTTGCAGCACCAACCAGGTACAACAGAAATTCTCCTCTCAGAGTCAGAAACCAGATCTTTGTTCTGATGCTCTTGAATGTTTTTAAATCCCATCTTTATTCAGATTTTTTTGAATGCTTGTTTAATTTATGTATTTAATCTTTTATGTTTTGTAATGAATTGGAGGGCGGATTAGAAACCAGTTCTGCCCGGGTTACACCTGGAAAGGAGTGAGGTCACTCCAGTGTAGCCCATGAAGGCAGTTGAGGTGCAGGTGTGGGCAGTCACCTCTCTGACTTAACTGAGTGCACCTGGCCAGCTCCCTCTTCACTCCTCAGGGGGCCTGTGTGAGGAAAACACAGAATCCGCGGTATGTTTGTTGGGTTTTCTTACACTTGGTATTACGTTTGTGTGCATTTGTGTGGTTTTGATGTCTCTGTGCTGTTCTCTTTGTGCTCGAAAGCATCAGGAGATATTAAGGTCCTTTTTTTTCCAGATTAAATCCTGCTTTTCTGTACTAGAAACAACTGAAAAGCTGAAAGGAGCAAACTTGTTTGTACCTTCAGTAGACAGGCAGAGGTGCTGTAGTGCTCGTGTGTAGGACAGTGTTTAGAATTTCACTGTGGGAAGAGAATATTATTTGCTGCAATTAAGAATGATTTGGAAAACTAATCAAGAGCTTTTCTTTGTTATTTTTTTTTCTCACTGAGTCTTTTGGCTTTTGAAGCTCTTCATTAGTAATGTTAAAATTGGAAAGATGTTCTGAAGATGCTTGCCAGTGACAAAGTCCTCTCCTCTTTACAGCTATAAAATGCAATGTTTCAAAGTGCTTTTCTCCTTTCTGTAACAGTACTTTTTAATTTTATTTGGCACACAACAAATACTTATTTTTGCCCTCCTAAAGATGTATTTGTATGCTAGGTTTTTGAGTTGTTTTGAAACAATATTTGTCTTGATAATTAGATGCATTTTTCCTGCTTTATTGATGCTTCAAAAAAATAATAAAAGGGTTGTTCTTGTTCTTCTATCCCTTATAGAGCTGTTTACTGGACCTAGCTTCTTAGTCTAAAATCTGCTTCGTATTACATGCCTGCAACATAAGCTGTGTGGAATGAAAGCTACAATATTATTCCACCTAGTCCATTAAATTCTTGGCTAAATGGGGATATGTGCTGGGGGTTATTTGTTCCCTTTTTAAAGCTATTTCAACACCTGGTATTTACTTAGGAAGCCTCAAGGACTCCTGTGGTTCTCAAATTGCTGCTCTTCTCTAATCTTCTTTCTGTTGCTCTTTGGATGAACATGATGGACTGCTTTGCATGCCTGGGAAGCTTCATTTCTCTCTGGGTAGAATCACGTGTTGACATCTCTCAGGGAGTCCCATATGCCAAGACACCTGATCCAGTCATTAATGCCTACCAGATACGTGTCAGGCCTGGAAGAACCTCTTCCAAACTCTCTCTCCTGTCACTCTGTTTTTAAGAGCTATCTTAGCAGCATGCAGAGAGGAACAGATTATAGAAGTATAAGCTCTTATGTATTCCTTTCAAGTAATAAATAAATAATGCATTCTAGGCTGTGTTACCAGCAGATGTTCATTGTTCTGACTTTATGGTTCTAGAATTAGTTAGTAACAAGTTCAAAAGTACTTTTATAGTACTTCTGGAGACGAAAAAGACCCAAAACACTGAGAATAGCTTTAAGTTTCAGTTCCTGGAAGGCAACTTGAAGTAGTGAAGTTGTACATGTTAGCAAGAGATGGGAGAAAGTGGAGTTAAAATTCTGAAATCATGGAGTGACTTTGATATAATGAAGAGACTTCAGCCTCAATGGTCTCTCTAGAAGATGAATTCTAGTCATTAATAAGTGGCATGTCTCTCTTTTATGGTATACATTAATTTGTTTACTCCCTTTTGATGAGCTGAAGGTCATTGTTGACTGACTTTGGTGTCAGTATTCTCTGACTGCAACAGTATAATTTGTATTTCCAATTGATAAAGGAAGAAAGGCCCTGATTGATGTGATGACCAGGGTCACAGCCTTTTGCTTTGTGGGTTATGAAGGTGTTATGTTAATTGGGAAGAGACTTAGACTGAGGTGTGCTCTGAGTCAAACCCTTCTCTGAACAGGGTGGTGAACAAGGATCTGTTTTGGCAGAGGACGGCATTTTACATCTTTTTCTAGTTGAGCCTACTGATCCATGGTGGGACCAGGATCCCTTTGTCACAGGGGCAGTCACACAGAGTAAGTGGCTACTGTGGCCCTAAAGAACTTCCTCCCCAGTGAATCTCCATCTGATATTTTCAAGTGTGGTAAATATCTTAAAAAAATTCCTTGGGTAACTTTTGATAGTTTATTGCTGATTTTCATTTAGGTTTCTTTTCAATGGCTTTGAAAGAAAGAAAAAAAATTTTTTGGTTGTCCAGATTCTAAAGGGTTTACCTCCAAGTGTTCTTAATTCTAGTGGAGTTGTCTTCTAGGGTCATGAAATAACTTCATGGCCACATGCAATATGCTGGGTGTCTACCTATGTGTATGCACAAGCACTTCCAGGGTAGTTGTGGAATACTTTGTCAGCAGATATTAGTCACTAGTTATACATATAAAATAAAAGGATAACAAATACTTACAGGCATTCTGATACACCCTTCTCTCTGCCACATCAGAGAGCAATCATTGCAAATGGGATTACACAGTAATATAACAAATGTTGTTTGGTTTCTGTCCTCCAGCTGTAATCAAATAGGAGGAAAGCAGCAAAAACATTCTCTCGTGCATATGGCTTTTTCACCCTGTATTTTTTTCCCCATGATTGCTGTTTCACTTTTTAAAATGTCGGTTTTTTTTTTTCTTAAGCAAAGGATGAAAAATGTGTGCATTTTCTTGAAATGATGACTGACATGATGGAATTCAGCATTCTGTTGTGGCAGTGTTTCTTGCAGTTCTGCATTAGGGAGGTAAACTTGTATCTGTGAGAGAACTCTCATTTTGACAGCACCTGAACTGATCCATGCATTTTACATAGAAAAATTTCTTGTGATACTTGAGGAAAACATTAAAAAAGTAAATTTCAGGGACTACATTTATGCTGAGTCTGAACTCTTTTCAGAAATCTTTTATACTTCATGCACTTTGCTTTGTCCTTATTGTTAGTTTGGTTCAGATGTGTTGATTTGGGTAGAAAGCCACAAAATAATGCTAGCTATGGGTTTTTTTTCCATTTTATTCAGTCTTTTTGTGGTCCTGTTTCCTGACTTCCATGAGTCCATGTCTGGTTTGGGAAAGGTTTCTGAGGCTCTGGTTGCTGGGGAATGTAGTCCTGATTGCAAAAGAGGTTCTGTGTGAGACACTGAGGGCACTCGGGGCTTTTGGGAGAGCTCCCAGTTCTCACGGGGAAGGGAAGAGCAGAAACCTCCCTGCAGTCCCTACTGAGCTCAGCAGCAAAGGCCACATGTGGCCTTGAGTGAATCCCTCTGCTGGGTGGGGAGAGGAGGAAGGGCTGAAAGAAAACCTCAACTTTTACTGGCTGTTTTAAGATTCACTCTCATTTCCTATTTCTCTGCCTATATAAGTCAAGAAAGACATACAGGAATTCAATACCTGCTCCATCCCAGTGCTTCTGCTTTATCAGTTGCTGTGCCAAAGCATGAAAATTCCTGTGGCAGTGTTACCATCCTGCTAATGGTTCATGCCCTAGTGGATACCCTCCATTGCCCTAAAATATGCAATCGTTTAATTGTCATTGCAATCCTATTATATTGCCATTATGGAACGTCTGGTGGGGAAAGCTATGAACGTGTTATTAGTGCTGAAAGGGACAATTTACTGAATCTCACTAAATGCCATCACTTCTCAAAAATGAAGCAAAATTACTTTATTATGCATGTCTTGCTTTAATATTCTGCTCAGATAATGATTGGGAGCCATTGATCATTTTGTGAGTGGAGATTTTTTTGAGTTTGTTGCAGCAGTAGGAATGCTGAAAAACTTCCTGGCTCGGCTTCTGCCTGCATCCCTGCCTTGAAAATACATGTGTATAAAAGGCAGCTCTTGTTGAAATGGCATTGTGAGTACAAATTTTGATTCCTTTTGTGTTTAGCGAGTCAACTAACATTCCCATTCATAAGTTCATACAAGTGGATCTGATCTCCTCTCCCTCCTGGCACTCAGTCCTTTCTGGCTTTATTTAGCTGTTTTGTAAACTCTTCAGGGCACAGGTTACAGCTTAGTGAGTGTTTGAAATGACACTGTACTGTGGTCTGTACAACCTCACTCGAGGTCTCCAATTACAACCCCAGTACAGATAATTAACTTCCCATGTGTGACTCTTGTGCTTGATGAGGGCTGGTTGAATTTGAAACACATGGAGCACCTTCTCAGTGTGGGAGCTTAAAATGGTAGGCTGTTCCTGGAGATGGTCTGGGGGATTGCTGAAGCTGAACTTCTTACTGATTCTAGAAATTGCATTTCCTTCCATGGCTGGCAGGTGAGGCTGAGTAAATCATTCCCTCATCTTGGAAATTGCCATGCAAAGAGCTATGAGAAACCCAAAGAAAATGTCTTTGTGGAACACCATGGAGACTACCAGGGCCTTCTCCAATGTATTATAAATTCTGGAGAAAAAGCTATTTTAACCATAATGAAAGAAATATTGTGGAAGTCCTGGAATATCTTTATAGTTTGATGTCTCTGTAAGTGCACATAAACTGAAGAGTATTACATGCAAATTATGATTAATAATTTGAGCTTGGGGGGCATTAAAAATCTTAAGGTATGATAAATGCAAAATGTATCAGGATTAAGAATGCAAATAAATGCTTACATTGCAAACATGTCACCAAGCAAAGCAAAGATTGCCTGCTGTGACTTTGCTGTTTTTAATTCATGTGGTATGTTTAGCTATTTCATATGGATTCTGCAAATATATATTTTTTTTATCCTAGATTTCTTCATAATAATTTCAAATCTGTAGTTCTGGGCCAGCTGACACAACACAAATAGAGTTATTACTATACAACTTAGTTTGGAAAAGGGTTTTTGAAAAGCAGTTTTGAATTGGCTTGTGGCAATTCTCTTGTACATAAACTCATTTTAACTGCATAAAAACTACTATATTGCATCTAGAAACTGCAGTGAATGTGCATTTAGATGTTATGAATAACTGCAGTTAAGTAGAAATGAAAGTGAAATAAATCTGAATTTTATTTGCACTTTCCCTTCATTTTAATGCCACTCAAGCTGCTGCTACCTTTTATTCTCAGAGTAACATAGCTGTTAAGGATAAAGAGTGTGTATGTGTTTATCTGTGGAATGCTGAAGCACTGTTGGCCTACATGTTACATGGTTTATAACCACAGAGGCTCTGCAATGAAATTTTGACTGCTGGACATTATTTTAAAGCTGTTTGCTCCTGTCATGGAAATGCATTACAACTAACACAAGATATGGCTGAGCAACCTGAATAACCACTTCAAAATGTAAGATTTCAGTGAATGAGAAGCAATACTTGTACCTTGGCAATCAAGGTGCTGTTAGAAGGTGATGGGGATTTGCACAAGGAGTGGTTTCCGCAGACACTGGCTGGTCTGTTGCACTGTGCCTGTGCCATTCCAGCACACTTGGCTTTGTGCTGGGACAATAAGCCCAGTGAAAGCACGTGAATGACCCTCTGGTCTGCAGTGACATCTGACTTGGACAATCCCAATTAAATGGGGGGAGAATTTTCACAAGCACTTGAAAGCTTTGGTCAGCCTTGCCTCATTTCTGAATGTGACTCACCTGCTCAGGAATCAGAGTCAAACAGCAAGTGAATGTGTTCTGTCTGCCAAGGCAGTCAACAGCCTCTGAAACTTCTGCCATGGCAAATCGGGGTTGCTGACGCTTTCCCTGATTTATCAGACTGTAATGGTTTTTATTGGTTTTCCTGCTGTTCTTTTTGCTGCCAACTCATGCATAGCCAAACTTTTGGACCATTTCTCTTCTGTCAACTCTCAACTTCTGCCATGCATATCACCCTGCAGAATTACCATCCCAGCATAATTAGAACCACTTAAAAAGGTAGTACGAGCCTATGCATTGCCCAGCAGGCTTCTGCCAGCAAGTGATGAGCAAGCCCTCTGTCCTGAACACATGGATGTGCTGGAAAAACAGCTTAAATCCTGAACACAGAATCTCTTAGCAAAGCCATTGTGTAAGTTAGCAGCTGGATAGATCAAGCTGCTCTTCCAGAAGGCCTGTATTAGGGAGTGTGACACAGCCTGCACCGTCCTTGTGGTGTGCAGTGCTGGTGGTGGTGACTGTGCCTCTCTAATGCCCCTCTGGTGCCTGGGATGACTCTGCAGAGCTCTGTGCTGCTCCCCCAGTTACCATTCCATGCACGAGAACTGCAACTTGCTATCAAGTCTGTTTCCATAATAATACTATCTTTATTTTTCCCTCTCCATCTCTTACTGATTAAACCTGCACTAGTAATGATTTTTTGATTAGTATATTAATATTTCAGTTATAGTACCAGAAAGATTCGACTGGACATACAAGGTGCATTTTCTTTTAGCCCATATCAAGATTTTGAGCATGACTTCTCTGGTCTCTTTTGAGTTCACACTGGCACAAATAAGAAAACAAAAAGACAACATGGGACAACCTGCCAGCATGGAGACTGACTGACTCAGGAGTTGTCCCACAGCGCTTCTCCTCCTCCTCTTTCCTTAACTTTTAACTCATTTTATTAGGCGCATTCCTCCTTTCCCTTCTTGAAGGTGTTATGTAAAAGACTGAGAATTAGTATAGCCTGGAAAATCTTTTAATTCGTGCCCTAATTAGTGAACATAATGTAATGTACACCTGTGGTGATAATACCTTTATTAGCATTGAAGCTATAGACATCAAAGCATTGTATCAGGCAAACCCATCTATTTCTAATTTAACAGAATCACAATTAAAGTGTGTTTTGTGGGAATGAAACCACCTCATAACGGGAGATCTGCAGGGTGAGCAGAAAACCTTCCACCCCAAACTGAAGATTAATAACGTGGGAGGCTTTTATCTTCAGCATGGCAACTGAAGGATGAGGTCGCAATCCACGTTTAACATCACTGAACATTTTATGAGTTCACTCATTTTAACACTTGATAAGTGTCTTAAGAGGTAGATGCATTAACATTATTTTTGCTTCATAAATAAGGGTGAAACAGTGTTCTTACCTCAACGTTAAGAGTTTCAATAAAGAGAAAAATCTACCGCTTTTGGAGCAATAATTCATTTCCTGTGTGGATAAACTGAGGCTGAAGGCAAAGTAGTTTGTCTCTATCTAGTATTGTAACTACATTACCTTTGCCTTTTAAAATTGAAATCCTTCCTCTTAGACTACAAGCTATGCTAAGGTTTCTTTCCCACAGCTTTGTTGCTTTTCCAAGTTGCTCTGCAGTTAATCCTATTTTATAATTTGTTAAAGGTTTTTTTTTGTTTCCTCATCTCTCTAAAGAGGGAAGTTTGTTCTGGCTGAAAAAAAAAAAATATCTTGGAGATTTATTGTATAAAGCCTGAGTGTGCTTACTTTGGCAAAATTCTCCATCATCTCATTGTTCTTTTTAAGAACCATGAAAAAAACTGGGCATGTTCAATATTGCCTGTTCAGGCAGTGTCTTGTAGGCATGACAACAAGCATATGTTGTTGGGGAGGCGAATGCAGCTGGGTTTGGAATTCATCCATCTCTTGAGACAGGGGTGGGAGGCAAGGGAAAGGTAGGAAGAAATTTGTTATAAGACAAATATAATATGAACGTTCCCATAAGAAAACAATAAAGAAATTCCCAATATGTAGGGTTTGATTTTCATATTCTCTGGATCATGTTCTTATTTATCTTCTGTCAGGAGGGATGGAGGGACCAATAATGGTGTTTTCCCACTCTCCAACTTTTCTTTTCCTTTTTTTCTCCATGGATTCTTAGATTTATTTTTATCTTGGAAAAACTGCAGTTTACTGGTGCAGTAGGTTAGCTTTTATAGTTATAGAATTTAGGAGGAAGTGATACCCTTTCCATACAACTTCCAGAGTGCTTTCTAAAACCTTTATTGCTGTAATCTTTCAGATTCTGTAAGAATCCTTGACCTTTGCTTGCTCCATTATTTTAGAGATGTTGCATCACTGATTCCCTGGACTACCACATCATGAGGGAAAATATTTTTCCCTATGGAAATGGCATGGCTACCTCAGATAAACAAACCTTCCACTCTTCAGTTGTCACAGTAAATGCAATAGAGGCAGACAGAGAATATGCCTGTACTTAGAGATAGAAATAACTATTACTGCATTGGAGAACAGGTAGGGCTGGAATGGATAGAGGATACCTGGAATGGAAATTGAATATATTCTTAATGTATAGTGATTACCTATACCTGTTGTCTCTCCATAATATTTAAGTGTCTTTGGTAGATGTAATCCTTGGGTATGTTTATATGAATACATATATGCATGTTTGCTTACAGAGGTTCTGTGGAATGGGGGACACCTCTTATTCTTGAGTTACTGGCTGGGGTTAAACATGGACTATATGAGGAGGTTCAGGAATGGCAAAGGCATGTTTTTAGTGTGTTTCTGTAAGCTCTCATCACCTTTAAGGTAGGTATGATTGGGAGAAGTTGTTGCTCATCAGAGCTAATGACACTGTGTGTTCTCACACTTGTGCTGTACATTAAACAGTGCCAGAAGTGCCCAGCAGACCACACTAATAGTTGTCATTTGCCAGTTTATTGAAGTAACATGTGTGACACTTCCAGTTACCTTGCAAATGTGAAGGGATGTGACCTCAGAGGAATATATTTGAGTTTCTGAGGTAAAATATTCTAAAACACGTAAAGGGCACCATAAATCTGATTAACATATGGAACTCCCAGCAATGGAGTTCCTTGAAGAAAATGAAGAAAAACGCTGGCAAGAATATTTAGAGTTTACAGTTTTGCAGCGCTCCACAGCTCTGTGTTCATTAAGTGGCACATCCTTTCTAATTTGTGATCTCATTTGTACTGTGTCAACAGCTTTTAGCTGTGCCTCTCTGCATTCTGTTTGCTTTAAAACCATAGTTTCTGTAACTGGAAAGAAAACCGGGAGCAAAATCACCAGTTCGAAACCTGTAGTCGCACTTGTGGCTGCCCCCTCCTTTGCCTCGTGGTGATGTTGTGGCTGGTTCACCTCTGAGTTGGTGGGTTCTATGTAAGGCCTTACACATCTGATACAGCTGGTTAGTACTGCCAGGGAATCCCTACACATTGTGACATCCTCAAGGCATTCAAGAATTGACCTTTTTTCCTTTCTGCTGCGTTACCAAAGTAATCTCTTCTTTCATCTTTTGTGCTGTGATACAAACGTGGCTGCTGTGACTCATAGAGGTGGATTTGTCAGTCTCTCTCTATTTGTGACCTGAAGAAATATAGCAAATTTGTGCCTGAATTTGTTCCTCAAAGAGGAAGATGGTGTGTTAGTGGGTCTGACATAGACTAGGGTGTTGCTGTTATAAGGCTGTGTGCTAGTTATGATTTACAGATTAAGCTGGTTTCCCCTATTGAGTTTAATTTTCATTTTTCTCTCTATTATGTGTTTTGTAGCTCACTAATTGTGTAATTTTTATGTTCTTCAACAGAAAAGAATATTTTCCATCCAATTAATTTCTTTTTCTCATTAGGTACAGAATATTTTCCATTTCTTACAATATATTTTTTTTGGCAACAGGCTACTATTTAAAAATATTTTACAACATTCCAACATGCCTTGTAATTTGCATGACCTGATTCATCCTAAGGCCTTTTTGTAACAGGCCCCAGGCCAACGTGGAGACATTGACCTCCTCTGCCTCCTATCCAAAACCCTGACTAAGTTGCATGAGAAGCTCCAGCCTTGTGAAATCAGGACCCACTGTTGTTAGCTGGACCCACTGCTTCTCAATAAATCTAATAAGTATAATTTGCCTGCCTGAGAATTGCCCTATTAGGTTTGCTGTCATCTTATTAGAGTTTGTTCCTTTGCTGGGTTCATCTGTAACAAGTCAGAGTTGATTTATTATAGAAACTCATAGACATTCCAGAAGCAGAAATTGTGAAGAGAATAATTTCTCAATTCCTTACAAGAGGAAAGGCCTTAAATTATCAAGTATTATAAGGAACTTTTGCTCTTGGCATTAATTTTCTTAAGCTTTCAGTCTCTTTGACGAGGAGAACAAGAAGCAGAGATATCTCCTGGAATAAGGAAAGGGGAAGGGAACCATCCAAAATCACCTTTGGCTGTTTGATGCCTGGGAAATTTGCAGGAGTTGATATAAAATCTTATTGCTGAAGGTACCTTCTGATTAGGTGTTAGAGTAAAGGAGGGGGAACAATTGAGGCTGTTTCCCCCCCACATGCTTTTGTGTGAAGCATCCCCTAGAAACGGCCTGCAGTCATTTAGGTGTGGGACCTTTCAAATGAAAACCAGCAGGGGGAAAAAGGAGATTAGAATAAAAAAGCATTTGGATTTGTAGTTAGCTGAAGTATTGAATAGGAAAGTTTGAGACATTAATAACCTTTGAAAAAGACCTAAAATCAAGCAGGAGGGACTGGAGGCAGCTGTGTGTGTAATGTAGCAGCTCACACAGCCCTGCAACCATCAGAGCAGCTTTGCATGTACTTGGTTAAACATTTTTGTCAGTCTTCACTGCAGCAACACTCTTTCCCAGTGCTCCTTATCCTTTCCTGCTGCACCACCACTAAGGAGGGAAGGAGCCTGGGAGCAATGCCCAGCGTTCCCCTCTGCAGGCTCTTCCAGCTGCTGCTAAGGAGAGACAGGCTTGTGCAGATGTGGAGTGAAGGGGGAGCTAAGCAGCCTCCTCAAAGCACAGCCTCTGCTCCACGGTGTTTTTCACTGCAGTGCCCTCACTGAGATTGGTGTGGGTGATGTCAGTTTGATGGGCTCAGCACTTTCAGGGGACATTGACAGAAACTAAATTGGAAAAATGCAACAAATGTTCGGTTTTAGCAGAATATCGACTTAATATAGATTGAACAGGGGAGAAAAATATTGCGTGGTGTGCAACTTGAACTTCACATTGTCTCATTAAAGACTCTGCAATGGATAACACTGTCTGCCTGTTTTGCCCTCAGCTGTAGACCCAGCAGATCATTCATGTAAGGAGTAATAATATACCACTCCGTGGCACTTCGCTAGAACTGCCACAAGGTATTTTGGAGATCTGTTTTTATTACTTACAAAAATCTGCACTCCATTTATTTCTGTATAACTGGTTTGGGTTTGGTTTTTTATTTCCTCTTTTTTTTTTTTTTCCCCTCCCTCCCACTTTTCTGTGGCCCCACATCTATTTCTTATTCATTTGTTTCACCCGAATGTCTTTCCTGTATACAGTCAATCATGCATTCTTTGAAACCCCAAAGTCCCCAAGCCTGGATATGTGTATTTAGATGCACTTGTTTTTTTTTTTTTTTCCTTTTAAAGGTGTACCTGCAAAAAATGAGTCAGAAGAAATATTAGTTTCTATCAATGTGAAAATTTTCCCTGCAGTATGGAACAAATGGATTGACTGAAAGATTGAAAAAGATTGAAAACTGGGCAAATCAGTTTTGGTTTTTCACAAGAAAAAGAAATAAATTCCACAATATAAGCACAATGTTCAATTTGATTTTTTGAATCTTGACATGTTTTTTGTTATTAACTATGAGTTTCTGGTTTAGAAGTGTATAAACTATGGGTTTAAAGGACATCACTTCCATGGTTACTGTGAGTTCAGAACACATTTTAACCAAATAATAGCAAAGGTGGTCTTGCCACGTGGAGGGATGGTCACCGATGCAAAGGCTGAGCCCACTGCATGTTCCACTTCAACAAAGTTACTGAAGAGCAACTAGTTGGTGGATAGTTTATTGCTTTGTTTTGTTTTTTGGCTTTATTTTCCCCCCAGAATGAATTGCTTAATATAATCCTATTGTTTACTCACTAGAGAATAGAATAGATGGTATTTGTCAACTGTGCAAAGTGTGGGCTTTCTGTGGGAGGTGCTTGTTATGTATTTATGGACTGAGTCCCACAATGGACTGTGACTGTGCAATACTGATATTTAAGTGCTTTCCATTTTCTAAATAATAATGCTACACAACTCATTATTTACATTCAGCCTGTGCCAAAACCTTTTTTTTTGGAAAAAAAAAAATCCCTCATAATATGAGTTCATGCAATAGCATATGAAATACTCAGTTTTTTCTCCTCGGTGCCACAAAAAGCTGTTTGTCTCCTCTCAGGTTTGACCCTTCATGACCAAAATATAATGTGAATATTAAACTTCACAAAACCCAGAGCAAAGAATATGCTCCAGCTTACAGTCTTTTCATGATTGCAGTGCAAGTGCTGGATGTGTGATCGTCCTGTCTTGAAGCACATGCAGTAAGAAGTCTATCTGGTCTGCCAAGAAAAGATGCAACATCCAGCCATGTCTTTGTACTGTCCAATGAAATGAGACTGTTTTGACACATGTTTAGGGTGTACAGCATACGGCATGCTGCTAATTTCCACTTGTGAAGGATCATATTAGATTCCTGTATCAGAAGGTGTAATTCTAACTGCATCCTACCAAATACTGACATGGTAACTCAGTATGGTTTTTGAATCGTCTCAGAGCCATAAAAAGTTGTTGCTAGCTCTATTCCAGAACTTCCTTCTTTTATTAAAACTCATTTCTTAGCTTTTGACTAGTCACAGTTGTCCCTGAGGACAACAGAAATACAAGCTAGGCAGATTGTTTTCTCCTTTTTTTTTTTTAGGAAGCCAGGTGTTTTGGAAAGTGGTTTGGTGTTTTGCCCTTCTGCTCCCCACAACAGCCATTGACTCTGGTTACAGCCTTCTGATAACTGACCTTCAACCTGAAAACCAGCCCAGGACAGCAGTGCCCATAACCTGCTGCCCAGCACTCCTGGGTGTTTGGGAAACAACTTCTTTGGGTATCACTGCAGAGCAAGCTTTTGGTTGGTGCTGAAGTCTTTGATTCCCAATCATGTTGGTGTTCCAGGGGCTCAGGGGACCATCATTGCCTTGATGCTGCAGGTCTGCTCACATCATCTCACCATTAATCTTTCAGACTCATCCAAAGCCTCTATTCCTGCATTTGGGCATCAAAGAGATCATTCTGGTTTATGTCTTCCATAAATCATAGCATGATAGAATGGTTTGGACCTTAAAAACCACCTTGTTCCAATCTGTGCCATGGTCAGGGACACTTCCCTCTAGACCAGGTTGTTCAAAGCCCCATCCGACCTGGCCCTGGACATTTCCAGAGGGAGGGAAACCACAGCTTCTCTGGGCAACCTGTGCCAGTGCCTCACCACCCTCACAGGGAAGACTTTGTTCTAATATTATAATTTAAATCTCCCCTCTTTCTGTTTAAACCCTGTCCTGTCACTACATGATCACGTATTGTGATGCTTTATTAGGATTCATATTTTTCTGGACTCAGAAGATAAACAAAAATGACATATATTCATTGTGTCTTTGCTGCAGGATTTTCAAATTAATTTCCTGATGGTCAGGCTTGTTTGGTACATGAGCATTGTGATTTAAGATGTTTTAACCTGGGCTATGAAGCGTGGTTTTGTGGTTAAGTAAACTCCAGGTTGTGCTGTATATTTTCTTTCCCTTGTACCTGTGCACTTCTACACCTCTCTCCTGCTGGCATCACAAAGTGTCCAAGGGGCTTGTTCAGCTCTTTGGTGTAGTCAGGAATTAACTCTTTCATGAGATTCCTTTACAGATGGGCTGGGAAACTGAACTGATTGCCTACTGGTTAATTTACCCCAAGAAAACAAGCAGAACCAGGCATGAGCTGAGCTGCTGTGTGGATTTTGCCAGTAGAGAGACAGCGGGCACCAGTTTGGATTTCTGGGTTGCTCCAAATCCTGTAGCTCTGAAGTGTGTTATACTGCAGCCTGAACTCAACCCAACCCAACATGCAGACCTGGTTTGGATAATGCTCTTCTACAAAACAGACTGAAATTAAGTGGCTTTTTTGTTTTGTTTGGTTTTGTTTTGGGTTTTTTTGTTTTGTTTTTTTTTAATGTTATTTTGGGATACCAGGTGTTACACATGGGAACCCTTCCCCTGTGCTCTGGTGTTGATGACTGCAAACAATAAGTGCTGTTTCCGAGTCACCTGTGTGATCTAATGCGTGTACTGTGATCGTGCCCATCTCTTTTCTTGTCATCTGGCACAAATTTAATATTCTTGCTACACTGTTTTCTTGCAGTCTCATTTTCTGATAGTTTTCAATTTTTATAGGCTGAAAAATACCTCAAGGAAAGAGCTTGATATTATTTTTTTTTGTCTGTAAAGAACTATTTTTATAGCCCCTACAGTTTCTTTTTTTTTCCCCCCTACTTGCTTTTTTTCAAAAGGAATATCAAATATACTGTATCTGAGAGTAGATATGCCTATTTTGCTCTAAACTTCTAGCTGCTCTTTCCTCAGGAATTTCCTGATGATACATACGATGTGTATGAACAAGCTGCCCTTTCTGTATTTCCTTTTATTTCTTTCTTCCCAAAGGCTTCACGTTCCTAAAATTTTCATGTGAAAACATTCTTTTTTTGTTTTAAATCTGTCTTATTCTCAGATGATCCGTAACTCCATTTTATTCAATCATTAAATTATAAGGTGCCACCTTATTATTTCTGTCACTTTCTCGCTGCTCCACAAATGCACCACCTGAAAGCAAACTTCCATTTTCAAGTCTTCTAAAAATACTCCTTCCTGGGGTCTGTTGCTGCAGCTCATGTTTGCCGTCAGCTGTTGCTCTTATTCCTTTGCTCCCTTTCCATGTGGCTGCAGCAGCAGAACCCATTTGGGCTGAGTGTGGTACCCACCCTGTGGCTGCGGGAGGATGAATTGGAGAATAGATAGGAAATAAATGACACCTGTGTAACCTCACTATTTTCTTGAGTAATATCCAGATCTCCATCCTAAACCATGTTGGATTAGGGCAAGTTAAAAACATTCTAAGGGAGAATAGGAATCTTATATATATATGTATAAAAGCATAATGAATTTTTCAGGAGCTTTCTCAAAAAGAGTCCTGGGCAGTACAAATGTCCTGCTTCAAAAAATATTATGCTGGAATTTTCTGGGCAAAGTGATGAGATTTTTCAATGGGATATATGAATTGAGGCTCTTGCTGCAGTATCAGGACTCTGTAACTTCCGCTTGGCTCGTGTGAAATATCTGATTCATGAAGCAATCTGGGTTGTTAACTGTCTCTGCAGCTCAGCCCATGAGAAAACCGAGGCAGAGATGTCATCCCAAGTTAAAGCACAGGCTGGGTGGTGCTTTCTGCTATTTTAAGTCAGGTGGCTTAACATAGTTTGAGGAGAATATTTGTTTGGGTGTTTTGGTTTTTTCGCAGTAGATATTCCCTAGCGTGGTCTCCAAACATATTGCCAAGATATTTTTAAAGTAGTTAAATTGAGTGAGATATCTGGAAATGAATCTGAATTAAGCAAAATTCAATGAATTGAGCAATATGTTACTGACAAACGTCTCTGTGGAATGTGAGGGTTGGTGACAAGGCAGACTGTTTTTAGATTATCTTTGCATCTTTAATCTTTGTCTTCCCATTTTGAAGCTGTAAGGCTGTTGTGTCTTAAGAGTTTGGGGAGAAACAGGAGGTTCTTTTATGACCTGGCCAACAGCTCAGGCTGGAAAGGGTGGGATCATCCAAAAAATAATGCAGATGACCCAGTCTCTGTGATGCTGGCCTGTTGTATGCAGAGCCTGGGAAGTCTGATGATAATGGATAAAAATAATGATTATAGGTGGCACTTAGTCTATTTTGAGGAGCTTTCTGTGTTTAGTGACCTTTAGAAACAGAAAAATTATTGGTAGACTTTCCTTGTTTTGTGCTAAAACAGGATTTGAAGAATTGCTTTATGGACCTTTACTCTTTTACAGCTCTGAAAGAGCCACTGCAAATCTCTTTTTGATTTCTGCCTCTGCTGTGGCTCCCTTTGGTTTTGATGTTATCTACTTAAACCCAAATCTGATAAGGGATAATGGCTGCTTTAGATTTGAAGAACTACTTTGCTTGATCTGTCTCCAGTGGCTCTGGAGCAAGGTGTAGGGACTATCTTTTGTGATAAACAAGGATCCCTTAATTTCTCAGTCAATTTACTGGTGAGGTGAATGTAGACAGTTGCAACATTTCCCAGATGCAATGCAAGTCTGAGGATGTATGGATTGTGTAAAGGGAAACACACAGGACTTTAGAGAGTAAACTCCCCCATTCGGTGAGGAGAGCTGTGCCGGTTCTTCTGCAGGACCTTGCTGGGTCCAGGCAGGGAGGGAGAAGGAGCCCTGTGTATGTGAAGGGAAAGAGGAGGAAAGATGCCATCCAGGCAAGGCTTCTCATGCAGGTACTGCAGCAGCAGCTCTCACTGGTACACCAATGCTATGCCTGTGTGGCAGAAATGTTGTGTCTCCCCCACCCAACAGGTAGAGATCCTTAATTTACCGAAAAATAACTGCATTATTTATTTACAATATTATCTACAGATATATGCTTGTCCATGTTTATATGTGGGGATATGTGTATAAAATGGATAATTATATGTAATATAGAAAATATCTATATAAATGTATATATACACATTTAAAAAAATGAAAAGGTTCTGCCTCCTCTTAACAAGCTAAGAAAAACAAATGTGTATGTCCAATATTTATTGCTGGGAATAATGACCTAAATTATTTTCTTGTTAGAGTTCAGATAGCTTCATTATTATACAGTTTCCTCAGAGCAACTCTGAAGAGTTTTTTGTATAAACTGTACTTATTTATCACAAGGGTCATTATCTGTGTTGTAATTACGGTATGCATACTGATTTTAGATGGCAAGAGGACTAAAGCTGTTAACAAGGTAAGGAGAAGTTAAAAAAAAAAAAAATTACTTCACTAATTCATCTCCTAAATCATGAAGTTCCCAGCTCACAAGTTCTCTGTTTCTTAAATCCTAAGCCATAATTTGTGCACTCATGAGCAAGCTGGTTGGCTAATCAATGGGGAGAGCTCACTCTTGCCATGCACCCCAGTGCAGGGGTTTCCCATATAACACTGGATAGTGTGAAAGCCTCAGCAGTCCCACTGCTGCAGGATCCCCTTCAAAGAGCTTCTAGGGTTAACTGACATGTTTACACCTTCCAGCTGAGGAGTCTGGCCCACACCATTTCCAGTGGATTGTGAAGAAATTCCCTCTTGGAGGGCCATCCGCTCTCCTTGCCCAAGCAGGGTGTGCCAGGATGGCGCTGGGTGGTGGCGGTGGCTGCATAGTGACCTCCAGCCTTTGGTGGCCATCGTGTCCTGCCTACACCTTGCTCTCACCTGGACCTGGTGGTACTGATCCCAGCATGAGCTGTGTGTTGGCTGAATTGCACCTTGATCTGTCTTATTCCTGTCTCAAAATGAACGTGCAAGTTACTACATATAGTTATGTTTAAGGGAGTTTCTGTAGGCCCAAAAATATATATTGTGCAATTTCAGATGGTTTTGAAACTCAGAGGTTCACCTCTGAGTTCACCTGATGAAGCAAATGTCCATACATAACCTATTTGAAGAATTTACTCTCTATCTATTCCATAGGAATTTTAGGAACAATGCTGTGCTGACAGATCTAATTAAGAGGAGAGCTGTTTTATGCTGTGACATTACAAGGTAGAAATAGGATGGAGTATATGGTAATAAATGAGTGGATGGCTTTTCCTAAACGAATTTGTGTATATGGTGAACTTTGAATATAGTCCAGCCTTATTGTTTGATGGAACTTTAAATACACTTCTGTGGCACGATGGCATTCTGCTCAAATGTGACAGTGTAAAAAATATTGACTCTTCTTGTATTAATGCTGTACTGAAATGTACTTTGCACCAGAACAGTTTGAAATGAGTTGAGTTTGCTAGCCCACTGTAACATATGACATTTTTCTAATTAGGGCAATGTTTAATTTACTGTCTCATGGCTTTTTGAATAAATATAAATTGTCATACTAAAGTGACAGGTGTAAAACCCTGGGTAGCTGTGTTAGAGAGGTTAATTTGCTCTTAATCAAATCAGTTCTGCTTCGCTTTCTCATGGGGAGTGAGAGATAATAGGCCTGTTTAACTGGAGATTAGGCAGCCTTTTCCCTGGAATTCCCAAAGGGTTCACCTGAGACTTATTGTGTCATATTCTCTATAAAGATATTTGAATACATCAACATTTAAAGATGTGCTACATCTACTCACAAGGGTATTTTGTTGCCCATGTGTGGCTCAGCAGCACTGAAGGGGGGTGGATGTAGGGCTAGCAGAGCTGTAGCAATGTGATCTTGTGGAAAGCTGAAATATGTAACCCAAGAAGGGACCCATCCCCTTTCCAGGACAGGGAAAGAAAGAGGGTCAGATTTCTTTCTTTTTCTTTTTTCTTTCTTTTTTTTTTTTTATTCTTATTGAGCTGAAAAGGGAGAAAAGGTCCTCACCCCATCTTATATTTTACAGTGAGGAAGTTGTCAATATGTACTGTTTGAGAGCTGATAAAAGAGGTAAGAACACAAAGGAAGGTGCTTGTCAGTTTGTCAGAAGTGGGAGCAGCAATGTGGGGATCCATGGAGGGAGTGTTGTAAGCACAAGCAAAAAGCTTGGTTTGTGAGATCAATAGGTGAGGGCTTTGTGCTGGAAGGGCAATTGCTCCAGTGCTTGCCAGGATTTGATGGGAAGGGGCAGTCCCTGGTGAGACACGAGCATTCTACCATGGGGAGTGCAGGAGGAATGCTGTATGATGGGAAAAACATTGAACAGGTTGGAGGAAATTCTGTGTGTTGAGAGAGAAATGTAGTGTGTTAAAGAGTGGCTGAGGCTATGGCTGAGAGCAATGTGAGCTTTGACCACCTGCCATATCTGGGATAAGTTTGATGTGGAATTCAGGGACAAACTGGCATTTTATGGCAGTGATCTTCAGTGTAAATAACTATACTTAGAAAATGGGAGGGAAGTGGCCTTTAGACTAAAGTTGTGACATTTCCTTGCACGACTGTTTGTAAGCAGTCCCATCCTGTCTTTGGTTAGCAATATGTAAAATGAAACAACCATCCTGGCATGGGAATCTGTGCTCAAGAGAAGCCAGAAGCACAGATTTTCACAGCTCCTTGTGCCTGGAAGGCAGGACAGGCTTGGTTCTTACTGGTTTGTCATGTACAGCCCGGGGGGATGCAACATGAGGAATGGTCTTGGCCTTCATTCTGCTCCAACATCAGGGAGAACCATCCCAAATAACATGAGATTTTTATGGGCTGTAAACACGTGACAGATTTGAGTCTGGAATTTGCTGCACTGGGAGACAAAGGTATGTCTAGACCAAATGAGCACCTCACAGAGGCAGGTAAAGGTGATACACTGCATGCAGAGTTCTGAGCAAATCCCTCCCTGAGTGATGGCATGTGAAGAGCCTTCTTCTCTCGAGTAACTTAGCAGATAGAAAATGATTTTTCGTAGTCCCTGGCTGTAGATGAATGCTCTAGTAAATTGAGACTGATTTTTTTTGCTTGTGTGCGTCTTTTGTTCCTGAATTATAACATGCACCTGTGACTTTTATTTATTCAAATGGGTTTTGTGCAAGCCAAACACTGGGAGAAATGCACCTTTTTTATTTTTTTCCGTAACCTATATTGTATGTAAAACAAGCAAATCCTCTGACGTGTTTAGAGTCCTGTATTCTGGATGTGCTGGGCAAAATAAGAAGGATAGATACTATCGCTCTTCTATTATTTATGGACTATAAAGTCTTTACAGTGGCATTGACAAAGGGTTTATAGTCAGTACACAAGCTGGTTATACCATAAATTGTAATGTTATATGATAAACTGGAAGTTTATAGCAGTAGTAGATATCAAAGAAAAAAATGAATTTTGGTTTGAAATGATCTATCATGGGATGGAGTTGCTACACGTTTAAATATTCAACCATTTTTGTCTTCATTTATTTTGAAGTTGCTGATAATTCATGTGCTACAGAGCAAGGATTTATAGGTTTATTTAGAGACTGCTATGGGGGGAGGTGCGAAGAGCCCCTTTCAACAGGAGAACAACACATTCTGATGCAGTAGCTGAGAAACACTGATGCAATTAAATTGATTCAAGTCTCTGGTTTGCAGCTCCAGAGATGGCAAACAGACCTGTTGCTGAATGTTTGGTCTGTTGCTACAGAGCTCCCAACAATGCAATAAAATAGTTGGATTACTATTTCTAGGAATGTAAATGGAAACTACTTACAGCAAAAATGTCTTAAGCATAATTTAATTGCTTTGAGTTTACATAAAAACTAAAAGCAGGAAAATGTCAACAAATGTTAATTCCTCTTCTTTTGTGAGTTACGTTCCTTCCTTTAGCTAACTTTTCTGTAAACAAGAACCAAAATATTGGTAGTGTTTACTTACAATGCTTTAATTTAAAAAATCTCATTGTAATTTTTCCCATTGCAAGGAATTACTGTATATTAAATTCTTGTTCTTTATTTAAAGTCATCATTTCTCATGCTTCTTTTCTCCCTTCAAAGCATTTTTGTTGTGTAAGTACATTATAGATGGAACGACACTTACAAGCTTAACTAATAATTTGCAGGTAAAACTAATTATTTTTAAGGCTTTAGAACTGACGAGAAATATCAAGTGCACCGTAGGAATCGTCAAGCTTTGAAAGCCATTCTGCTGTCTTAATTTATGATATACTCAACACTTGGGTACAGGCAGGATTTTGAGAGGCTTAAGATCAGACCCAAAAAAAGGGGAAAACCAGCTTTTGCTGTCAAAGAGCCCCTGAGCTGCCCCAGCCCCTCTGGCTGTCCCAAATTGTCATCCAGCACCGAGCGGAGCTCGGGAGGGTCAGGGACAGTGAGTGGTGACTCCAAACTTCAGCAGAGTGTTCATTGTTATCTCTCCCCTTCCTTCCTCTCCACCTTGGGTTTCTTCTGAGGGTCCCCATTTGCAGCTGAGGTGTTCCTCAGCGAGGAGAGGATGCTATGGAAGGAGAGAGACTTTCAAAGCTCTTCCGCGGTCGGCAGAGCAGCAGGAGAAATTGCGTTCAGGGAGTAATATATGAGCAATATTTCAGTCTCTCCCTATTGCCAGGGGCCCAGGTAATGTCTGAGCATATGCATGGCTTGCTTCCAAGCTCTGTTCCACTCTGACTAGATAATGAATATGCATGAAGGGGAAATGAGGGGGTGGGGGTTCTGTTTATTCCTTGGTTTGTTTTCGTGGGGATTTTTTGGAGGTGAGGTTTATTTAATTGTTTTTTTTGTTTTGTTTTTCTAAAGAAACATTTGTTTCTGGAGGTGGGCGAGGGGGGGAAGTCACGGCTGTTTTGCCTTGAAGTACAAGTCTTGCACTGTGTGTGTTGTTAAAAGTACAATGCTAAGGATGAAAAGATGTCTCCCCAAGCGATTTCTTGAGTTGTTTTTCATGCAACATAACAGTTTTCAATTGTACCATGTAGCAGTCAAGTGGTCTTGTTTATTTTAGTTATGCCCGAGGAATTCTTTAAAGAAATTAAAAAAAGAAAAAAAAAAACACCAACAAACCATTTTGGGGTTAGGCTCTCTTCTTGTTTTCAGTCTTCTCTGATCTTTGACACCCTGCCAAAAAGATTGAAAAATTGGGATTGGTAGCATTTCCCCATTTGCAGTGGTGTAAACAAGCACATATCCTAAGACTCTGTCTGATTTTTGACATCTGCTTCTTCTCTATCACTGGTGCTTTGAATATGAAATAGTTCCACAGGAATTTCAAATAGCAGAGCTTTATGAGTGCTTTGGCCACTGTTCCACCCCATAAACCCTAATAAAGTTGACATTAGTGTCTACAAGATGGGTTCTTTCAAGATGGGTGTATATTTTAGTCTTTATGGTTGCCACTGTCACTGCAAATCAGTATTGAATATTCACAGGGGGACAAATCCATCTTGTAGCCAGAATATTTGTGGTGAATTGCAGGCAGCTTTGTGCTGTGGGGTTATGGATGGGAGAACAGTTCTGCATGGATTTGCTCTTCTCCTCGATGGGCACAAGGGCTGATACCTCAGATTTTCTGTGGTCCAGTTCAAAGTTTGTCCCTAAATTTCCTCACGACCCAGCGAGTTCTAATGAGCCTTAATTGCTGAAGCAGCCTCACCTGCCCTGGTCCATGCCTAGGAGTCCTGTGTAAGCTCAGGTGGGCTGGGACACAGTTGATTCTCTTCGGACATCTGCTCAGTGCTGGGCTGTCACTTGGCCCTGCCACATCATCGGGTGTCTTTGGGTTGTGCTGGAGGTGTGGGGTGGCCTTTGGAGCAGTCCTACTCCTGCTGACTTTGCAGTGGGCATTCCCAGCAGAGCTGCATTTAAGCTTCACAACCATTACACAGGACTGAGGTAGCTTCCCAGATGATCAGTAGATTGCAGGTGGTTTTTGTAAAATAGTCCTTTTTTTTTTTTTCCCTACACAAGTTTCTGCCTGCTTTGTCTAAGAAGTTGCAGAATTTATCTGCAGCTTAAAACAGCTCCCTTTTTACAGCACAAATAATGACATTTTCAGTTTACCAAAATAAATAAAAAAATAGGGGAGAGGAGTAGGGGGAGTCAGGGACTTGTTTATGTGCCAATGGCTCTTGCTTGTGCCTGGCAGGTAAAGTGAGTGAACTGTTAAATTACTGTTGTGTTCCTATATGAGGTCATCATTGATTTCTATGAAGTTCTTTAATGTTATTACGAACTTCTAAAACCTATTGCAAATACTCATTGGACCATGTATATTTTCGAGGAATTTATGAGCTGTTCATGATTCATTCTATCACAAATATGATATATAGCATTTAAACATGAAACAATTCTTTGGGTGGTAACTATTCCTTTTAAATTTCCTGAGCAGAGAATTTGTTCTGGTAAGCACATTACCTGTTCCTATCTATCACTACCAGGAGTAAATAATTAAAAATGGATTTAAGTTTTCAGTTGCTGTGATAGGCACTAACTTGCAGCTGTTGGTGAATGTGAGCTGTGAAATTTTTATTTGAAATCTGTGGGCTGATGCTCTCCCTTGCTGGTGGAAGAAGCTCATTTCTCTTGGTGCCAAGGACAATGGCACTACAAATCCTTAAAAAAAGATTCTTGGTTTGTCTCTGATGTTACTTTGGTCTTCTCTCTGCTGTCCAGCAGAGCTCCCATAGGGAGGTGGGATATTTCTGTATGCCTGTTGTTCCAGCCAGGCATGCTGCCTAAATGCCTTGAAGGATATGGGTATTTTCCCTCTAGAAGAATCTGCTCATTTTGCAAACTAAGAAAACCCAGATCTTTGGTAGCATCCCAGTGTATTGGGAAGCTGCTGACATGCCAGCTTTAATATAGATACTTTTAGTCTTTTACAGTGCTTTGGTACCCAGTAATTTGTTCCAACAAACACACTTATATTTTCTAAATAACTAAAGGTACCTCCTGGTATACACTATTAAAACGAGCTGGTGCCTAGTCACAGATGTTTCTCCTAATATATATTAAAAAATTCAACTGAACTAGTTTGGTTTTGAGAGTGCCTGTGTGGAAGCCTGTACTAAATCTTCAAGTGAGTGGAAGAGATGTTCTGTACTCTCACTGTAGGTGAAGTTTGCCTTCTTTGCAAAGAAGGAAAAGAGCTGGTGGTCTGCTTGGGCAAGGCTTGAGCCCACACAGGAGCTCATTGCTGGGGAGTGCCGCATCCCAACCACCCTGCAGTGACACCTTTCAGCTGTGTGTGGCAAGGAGGGGCCTTTGCAGCTGCACCAAGGCCACTTAGAGAGATACTCCCACTTCTCATTCCTCACTTTCCAAGAGCTGTCTTGACACGCTGCTTGAGCTGGGACTTTTAACTACGCAGTTATGCTGTCAGAAAGAGACAGGGATTGTGAGCCACATCTGAGCTGTTTATATGTTATTTACAAAAGATCATATATTTTGATTCAAGTCTAGACACATACACACTTAGTAGAGTATAAGCAGAATGTAGCACTGGAAAGGCATGATTTTAGCTCCCATTTTAGAACTAGTGTGTTTGCTAAAGGTATGTGCATGCTAGAGCTGCAATGAATACAGTCCCTCTTAAGTCTTGTAGTAGCAATTGTGGCTTACGTAGCTCAAATCTTCCAAGTATGGTATTTGTAAAACCATATCCTGCTTACAGGCAGAAATCAATCCTGGCTGTGGAAGGGCCCAGATGCAGCTTACCCTTTGCATTAGGAGCTCAAATGAGCCTCCTGACTTCGAGGTAATTTCACACCAGTACAGGACCATGAGGGCAGCCTGACCACTACAGAAAGGGAAAAGACTGAGCAACTAAATGGTTTGGATCATTGCAAGAGCACTGTGGCAGGCCCAGCACTGGTCATAAAAAGCATCCAACATTGATTTCAAGACATTTATTTGAACACTCTCTTTTTTTTATTTGATTTTTAATTTTTTTTTTCTCCCCCTCCCTTATTGTCTACAGTGCCTCACCTTCCTTCCTGAGACTCTAAATGAACCCATGAAATAACCAAATGAGTCTGTCCCAAAAATGGAAGGACACTTGATTTTTAAGGACTATGGTATACATAGAGAAATTTATTTATGGGGAAGGAGCTTTCCACCAGTTTGTCAACACAGAGTCCTTGCTCAGACTCTCAGTAGAAATGATTCATCTGAATGAATCATAATGGCCCATGGTGTGGATAAGGTGGTTATGAGTGCAGTTATAGGGTGGCTTCTGAACTTCTGACTGTGTACTGTGACATGGAAGAGATTCGGCCTTAACCCTTTTGAATGAGTCCAGCACAGCGTGAAGTTCTGCACTAGCTCAGAGTAGTAAAGTCCACACACCCCAGAGACAGGGTGGCCCCTGGACCTCAAGTCAGCTCACTGCATCAGGCTGCTGAGTTCTGTACACTCCTGCAGGCTGATGCTGTTGGGTTTTTTTGTCTTGGTTTTGTGACATGTTCTTTAAGTCTATGAGTTACTCAACAGTCCAGGTGTTTAGAAACCTGTTTGTAGCACAGACATGTGATGGTCAGGCTATTGGAGTGGTCCTTGGAGCTCCAGTTGTTATTTGACCTGTAGTTATATTTCTAGGGTGTTTGGAAAGAAGTAGCTGAGAGTATGAGATTACAGATGTGTGTGTTCCTGGCATTATGATAGCTGAGACACACTGGCTTTTTTTAAAATTAAAAACAAATTAGTAAATGTGCTGAAGCTTTCAACTGGCATAGCAGAAACGCCCAGTGTTTATTTAAAATGTCTGCATTTGCATCTTATGCAACCCTGACTGAAAAATCCTACAGTATTCATGGTTTGGGATTTTTTACTTAGAAGTGTTCCTCATCTCTGTGAACATGCTGCCTGAGGCAGGAAGCAGATTCTGATTCTGTCTGTATTTTCCTCATTAGTAGAGGGAGGATGATTCAAACCCTCCTCTTGAGTGAATACCTGGACACCTGTTGGGCCTCAAACATTGAGGAATGCCTCCTCAGATCTGTGGAGCAGGAGACACATGAACAAGCATGAGGAGCAGAGAGACCAGGCTCCCATTTGCCCCTCAAGTGAGTGTGGAAGCAGTGCAGGTGTCTGTGTGCTGCTGGCTGTCCCAGAGCTGGAGGAAAGCACACAAGGAGTCTGAAGCCAGGAACAGGAATCCCCTGTCTCTATTGCAACAACTGACTTGCAGTCTGTTCCCTAGAAAAGAAAGAGGCCTTTACAATTCTGTTGCCATTTATCTTTCAGACTTAGTCTTCTAAGCATGTGAAACAAATCCAAAAAAAAAAAAAAAAAAAATAAATTTCAAAGTCACATCAAGCCTATGATTTAGGATAAGCATCTGGTAGAGGAGAGCCAGGGAAAGAACAGCCACCCCAAGGTTGTTCCTGGCTGGGACCAGCGAGACTATATGTGGGAGAATTGCTGGAAATGGCTAAACAGGAGGATGCTGGTCCAGCAGAAATCACAGGGAGCTTCCAATGCTTGTCAATCAGGCTTCATAATTCAGGTAGTTCTTCTGTCTCAGTATCTTCAGTACTGAGGTGTGCAATGTAGAACTCCAACCCAGAAACTTTTTGTAGCACTTTGGGATAGTTCAGGCAGTCTCACCACTTAGATGAAGTAAGCTTTGCATTGCTTGCTTACTTTCCAAATACCTATCTTGTTCTACCTTTTCCAGCAGGATAACAAAATGGTTTTGTGACATTATTTTTACTGTTTTGTGCTATGCTTTCCAACCTATATGAATAGAGAACTTGATACAGGTAAGGTAAAATAAAGAGAGAACATTTCTCTCCAATAAACAAGTTTAGCTAATTATCAATTTTGCAATTATTCACTACATGGCATGTCTGCATAATTTTTGTTGCCCAAATTACCCAGGGGTTAAACTATAGCTTCATATAAACAGGAACTATTCCCTATAGTCAGCAGTGCAACTCCCAGTAAGGCAGAGGAACACATCTGTGCATATTTTACAGTAGCACCGAGCACACCTTCTCCCTTGGTTGTCAGTCCTGGGAGGGTTTGTGTGGCTGTGGCCGTGGGGCCTTTGATCAGCCTGGCTGGTTGAGCTCTCCCAGCGACTCCCAGCTCCCTGTTAGTGAGGGGGAGGAGATGAGCACTGGAGCTTAAATCACACTCAAGGAACTCCTGAACCGAAGTGGTTTGGAGTGGGTTTGAACTGGCAGCTTTTGAGGTTTGCACTGACATCAGTGCTGGGCACGGAGGTGGCACCGAGTCTTTTCAGCAGAGCAGGGTCATGAAAGGGACTGCAGAAGGGCACAGGACACAGGTGTGTGCAGGTGTTCAGGTCCACCAGAAGAGATCCAACACAGATGTGTTGGGCTCTGTAAGGGGTGTCCTTACTGCTGTTGAGGATGGGAAGAACCTCCTGTCACTCTCCCTGTCCCACAGTCCAACCCCTACCTTCCTAAGGCTTGGAAGCTCCACTCAACCGAAAGAAGAGGCTAAGGAATGTGCTTAGTCAGCACTGGTCTGCACACTGGTGTAACTTAGAGGTACAAATGGAAATGTTGGAAGGAAGGAGAAAGCAAAATGATGTTTTTAAGTATCTTTTCTTTAGGATGAAATGTGACAAGTTGTGAGTGGGAAATACTGGCTGTACCAGTATGTTACACATGCTGCTGATTTTGAGAGTTTGTGATGGTCTCTTGGGGAAAAAAAAAGGTGTAAGTTTGGGTCGCCTCACACCAATAAAGAAGAGTAGCAACAAAAGTGTAAAAGTGACAATAAATTAATATTTTAAGTAGCAGCACTTGTAATTGAGAAAAAGAAAGGCAAGACTTACACAGATTAAGTTATTACATCATGTATATCTCATTTTTGGAAGCCCAGTTCATAGATTTTTCAGTATGCTTGTTTGGGTATTTAAAAAAGATTGAGGACCACTGGAAAATGGATATTGCTGCATCTTATACTTGATTACATCTACCCTGTATTTGAATATGAATTATGCTGCACAAGCTCCAAGTGTGAACTTGTTTGGGAAGTCTGACTTCTTTTCCTGGGCAAACTTACCTTTCCAGCTTTTCAGGAAAGGGAAATGATGATTGTCTTCTGCCTTCCTCAGAAGGCTTTATTTATGTTTTCCCCCAAGATCTGCATCTGTAAAAGGTGTTTTTCTCTTGGCTTGAAACACAGCAAACTGATTTTTTTTTATTACTATGAAATCTTAATAAAACCTCAGGACATTTAATATCATTAAACCCATTTTGCTAAAGAACTTCTTGGAAATCTGTCTCTTTGAAGACCTTAATTTGATACCAAAGATATGGGAAAGCAGTAAGCAGATGCAAAAAGTGCTTTAGAGGACAGTGCATTTTGCAGCTCCACAGTTCTCATTATCTCCCCTCGGCAAGGCGTCCCATCCGTGACTGTCAGATGAATTGGATCTTGCATTGCCAAAGGCATTATCTCCCATTGGGAAAAGAAAAAATAAATGTTTGGGAGGCATCAAGGAGTACTCTGAGAACAAGAGCATCATTTGAGCAATGAGTAGCTGCTGACTCACCAGAAAAAAATTCTGCAGAGGCAGCTGATTTCCATACAAGGATACTTAGCATTTGTAAACACGGCCCTGTATCTCCCAGAACTGTGCAAACATCTCATCATACATCACTTAGGCAAACAGATTAGTTCTCTGAGCCACTTTGGACCCCTCCATTCCTGAGAAACATAATCCGATCTGTAGTCTCCATTTAACTTGTTTATCTTTCCTTGTAACTGCTTTTCAGGATGGGAAAAGGGAAGTAAAAGTCCTAAGATTTTTCAAATTGCTTTGGGGAGTAAGGATCCGGTTCTGGTGAACAGCAGGGGTGACTGAGGACTTAAGTGCCTTTGGAAGTCACTCCATTTAAATTTAATTTTAATCTCACCAACAAGAGATAATAACAGAAATTTCTGTACTTCTTATGAGTGAAATGTGTTTAGTGCTGTGGTGTTTCCAAATGCCTCAAAGGAATATCGGGGGCGAGGGGAGGAACACAGGCTGAGGTGACAGATGGGGGGAAACTGAGACACTTGCTCTACATTTGCATTGACCTCGTTCTGTAAATGTCATGTTTGGCTTTTCAACCTTCTTGCTAAGTGATACTGTGTTGCAGATGAATGAATTAAAGAGATTCAGAAGTTTCTAGACTTTGCCATTATATTTAATATATTAGACAAAGGTGCAAAATAAGGGCAATAATTTACTCTGTAAGTAGTTACCTTGATGTTCATGTCAAATTGAGCTAGAAAATAAAAAAAATAAAAAAAAAAAATCCACCTGTATTATTTTAAATATAATTTATTTAAAATTTGGAGGTGGGTATTAACTTGCCATAGTTGGCAAGTTAATTATCCTTTATGTGAAAACCATAAATACAAACCCAGGTAAGGAACTTGTATTCTTATAAGTGTCTCTCCATACCTATTTGTTCAAAATGTAGGTTCAACCCCCTGTTTCTTTCTTTCTTTCTTGCTATAAAACTCAAACCACCAATGGTGTTCATAAAATACAACAGAGTGGCTTCTATTGTTTCTCAGCCACCTCTGCCTTTGGACTTGATATGGTTTTTGAGCTGCTCTGCTGAAGAGGTCCTTGGATTAAGTGTCAGATCCCGAGCTGGATTTTTGCCTCACTCATGAGCTTTCACACATTATTTTAGTGATTAAAAGATGGTTTAATGCAATGCTGTATATTTCTGAAAATGAAACCTTAGCAACAAATTAATAGAATAGACTGTGTATATATATATATACATATATATTAAAAATTAACAAGTCCATAGTGCAGGACAGGAGAAGTAGGAGGGTCACAAGAAGGAAACAGGTTAGCAGAAAAGTATTGTATAGCAGCTTGTAGTAGGTATAAAAAAAGATTCATGTCTTTATTCCATTTACTTCTTCATGAACTAAAGTTGGTCATAGACTATTTTAATACTTTTTCAAAAGCTGCCTAGGAAACCTGGCTGCTAAACCATAAAGGGAATGGGTAAGTCCCCAGAAGGCTTCTTTTCTAAGTATGTAGGTGGGGTGGGAAAGCAGGATGAAAAAAATACAGCTTCAAAGATAGATATAAAATAATTTCCCTTTATCTATTATCTTGCCTAGTGCAATGCACTGAAGCAGTTTTCCAAATGTTATGGAATTTAACGTTAAGCAAAAATAAGCAGAAACCGAAATCTGCTTTAATTTCATTCTAATTACTTGCCCAGAACCAATTGAGCCACTAGTCAGGGGAATTGAAGACACCTCACAGATCAACATTTTACTGTCTTTATTTTTACATAGAAAACTTGGTTCTTCTGTTAATGGACAAAAAAGATACTGCTGAATTTGTTTCCAAAAGTAGATAGCTGATCATTTCTTGAAATAATATTTATATGATTTTGTGTCAAGTTAATATTGAGATGGCTTTTTTCCAGCACTGTTGGTTAAAGAAAGATTCCTGCAAAATCTCAGGGAGGTTCTTCCAAAGCTGCTGAATGGAATCCTAAATTGAAGTAATAGTGATAATACTTGTATTCATTGAAAATAAGGATGAGAATGCTGAGTTGAAGTGCCTTTAGAACAAACACATTTCTAAAGATCAGAAATCAGTTTGAAACTGATTTCTTTTGCTTCCACACTTGTGTAGTCTTGTAGGCATCGCTAAAACTCTCACAATTTCTTCTTCTGATGTAGCAGAAAGCACAGGCTTAAGGTTTTCAAAGTGTTACCTGGACCCACAGGAAAAGTACAATGTATACTGGGATTATTGTATTTCTTTATGTCATTGTATTTCTTTATGCCGGTCTGGAGCGTTATCTGCTACACTTAGGAAAGCATGTGATTTGTTTTCAGAGGAAACTGTACTCCTAAATTCCTTTGACAAATCTCTCTTACTAAATCTGTTATGGCCCTAATTCTTTATAGAGAGAACAAAAGGCATGTGTCCTGTCTCCTCTTTGTATGCTTAACAAAAATAGTTTGATTAATTCCAAACGACAACCATGGCAGAAGAAAGTGATATAATGAATCTGGAATGGAAATGGAGAGACTTTCAGTTGTGTTTCCTTTTTTCTTTTGTGGTTTTTCTCTTTTTTTTTTTTTTTTTTTTCCTTTTGTGATTGGTTTTGTTTCCTGCGGCTTTATTAAAGTAGCCTACAGGTAAAGGAGGGAAGGGGTTTGTATTTAAGCTATCAGTCTGGAAGACAGAAGGAGTTTACCTCTTTCCCTGTCTGAGATGCTTGTTTCTGAGTTGGGTACCTCTTGTTTTCTATGTTGGCATATTTCTGCAAAACACTTGTAGTGTAACATGTCTGAAATTCAGAAACAAAGATGTGGGAGGGAAACAAAGCCTACACAACACCTGAACTTTTGTGAAATAAACATCATTTCACAAGAAAGCATTGTTATTTTGGTTAACAGCAGCAAACAAAATAAGGAACAGAAAAAACCTAAAATTCATAAACATCAGTTTTAGCCCCTTTCCACTCCCTAAAACTTCAAGCACTTATGTAGCATTAAGGATGTCTGAACCGAGGAAAAACTTCTGGGAGAGGAGGGAAGGCCCTCTGACATCTAGCACTGGGTTTATGTACACAAGCACCCCAGCCAAGTAATTATTTTATTGATTTTCCTGTTTTATTCCTTATTTATGTCTAGTCTCTCTCTCTTAGCTAATATTTGTTTATTAACTTGAACTTAGTTGAACATTTTAAATAACCTGGTTTCAGTTCATGATTTTTTCGCATAAAGCTCATTTCTGTTTCTTACCTTCTCTTTGGATGTAGGTATTTAGCTCACTCAGTGATGAGTTTTGCTTACAGACAACTGCTGAAGCATCTGTAGAAAAGAGATTTTCAAACAGCAGCAAAAAAAGTTCTCCTTTAGAACATGAAAACATTGACATGGGTGTAAGAGAGACTTCTGAATGGCCACAAGGCAAAAGCCTCCTTGTGTGAGCTCATGGTATGGACACAAACCTAATTTTTCTGCAGCATTACAGTTTTGTTTCATTGCTGCAAACCCCTATTTTCCTTGGTTTTCAAGTCCTGAGCGAGATCTCTGCGCGTCACAATATGCTGAGTTAATGAGGGAGCACCAGGCTGGGCTCTCTGCAAGACTTTGCTTTGTGGTTTTAAATCAGAAAATCAGACCCTTAAATTTATCTGAACATAGCCTCCTTTTTGCCTGTGTGGTTTAATGTGGCTTAATTAACTAATGTCTTAAAGTGAGGATTCAAGTACCCATGTAGATTAAATGAGCCAATTTAGGATCCTGCAGGAGCTGAGTCCCTCTGAAAATACATTACATCTCTCTTTCCACAAAGGAATACAGAAAACACTTAGAAGGCTATATTGGGTTTGTGTGGTGAGGTTTCAGCAGTGGGGGGCTGCAGAGGAGGATTCTGTGAGAAGCTGCCAGAAGCTTCTCCTGTGTCCCACAGAGCCAGTGCTGGTGGCTCCGAGACAGACCCAGCACCGGCCAGGGCTGAGCCCAGCGGGGCTGACGGAGGCACCTTTGGGATAACGGGATTAAGAAGGGAGGGAGTTACTGTGCGGGAACAAGTTGCAGTCAGAGAGAAGAGTGGGAACACGGGAGAGAACAGCTCTGCAGACCCCGAGGTCAGTGCAGGAGGAGGGGCAGGTGGTGCTCCAGGTGCTGGAGCTGAGATGCAGCAGGTGGTGAGGTGGCTTTGCGTGGGAGTCTCAGGTGGGCAGAGATCCATGAGGACTCCGTGCCAGGGCAGGGGGATGCCCAAGGAAGCTGTGAGCCCACAGAGAGCCTGTTGCAGAGCAGGCCCCTGGTAGGACTTGTGACCTCACAGGGCACCCACTCTGGGGCAGTTTGTTTGAGGAACTGTGTCCCATCCTGGAGCAGGATAGGAGTGTGAGGGGTGGTCCTCCCTGACCTCATCTCAGCCTGTGAACCCTTTGTTGTCTTTTTCCTCCCCTGTCCAGCTGTGGAAGGGAATGACAGAGAGGTTTTGGAGGACACCTGGCATCCAACTGACCTCACAGACATCTAACATGAGTTAGATAGCTCAGACTGTTACACTCAGAAAACCTTGGCTGTGCAGACAACATCTTCCTGCGTTCCTGTCTGCCCACCCAGCATGTTCCCTCCATGAGCACGTTCCTCCACCTCCTTTACCTGGACTGCTGGTTTGGCTTTGCCACCCGCATCCCAGCAGGGCTTCTGTCCCTCTGGGCCCACCTTACTTGCAGGCAGTGTCAGATGCTTGGCAGTGTCCAACATCACTGAAAGTTCACACTTATTTTCTCCTGTGTGCTTATTTTTCACGGGGTGGAATGCTCACTGCAACAGCAAAACAGCCTGCTGTGCTAAGGCCAATTCCTCTATAAATGAGGACACTGCAGACTAAAACTTAGAAATACTTTAAACTGCTAAGTAAGTCAAAGGAAGACTGTTGAAATGCTGAATTTCCACAGGCATACATGAGGAGACAAAGGAGGGTGATGTACTTCTTAATAGTCACCATAAAGTACACACTGGGTTTAGAACAATTGAATCATTAGAATTCAAGATAGACAAATCAGAATCAAAAGGCTTTCCTGGATTTACCGTCTCTGACAAAGTTACTGTTGAAATAGGAAAAGTATTGCATTATAGGTGTTAAATGCTAAGCCCCTACACACAGAACAATTACAAATTGTTCAAAAATCTTTCTGCAAAAGGGCATTTCTCAAAATGCGGAGGCTCATCACACCTTGGACAGACTCTGAGGCAATTAATGGGGAAGGTTTCTGGAAACAGAAATGAGATTTGATAAGTAATTGCTAGATAAACATTACAGAAATGCTGAGGTCCTGGTTTTACAAGTGAGAAAGGCTTCTAAATGTCTCAGGTGCTCCTGTGAATGTCGCTATTCATTATATCTCTGCAGCATTTCAGTGTCTAAGTGCCCATTTTAAGATACTTTGGGCCTGATTAAAAAAATATTAATAATGGCTGAGCAGTTGGGATGCCCCTGTAATTCAGTCAAACTGACATGAGGCTGAGTTGTGCTATGATCAGAGGCAAGCTTGTCAGAGATCAGTTTGCCAAGTGGTATTTTAATATATAAAAAAATAATTAAAATATCATTTTCTGTCTGGGTCCTGGTTGCCTTGCATTGTTGGAAATAGGCCATCCCAATGCAGCTCAGCCTCTGGATTTGGGCTGGCCAGCGCTGCCTTGAGTTCCTGGATGAGGAGTGCTTCTTGCTGTTCTCTGAGGGGTATGGATAGGATATTTAGTTTCCCCTCTTTAAAGCTCTTGTTTTCTCCCTGTTGAGAAGTGGCAAAACATTTTAAATTATAGCATTGTTTATGATACAAGAAACTGTTTTCTGCTTTCAGCTTCATTTACAGCTATAGGAAAATAATAAAATATTTTGCTGAGGAAGAATTGGTACCCTTAAAATATTATCAAAAAAATATTTCTTTCCAGACCTTTAATACCAGGAGTCAGCTTACATGGGTGGTTATGGTGAATGTTTTTGCATGTAGTTGTTTTTATGAAGCTATTTTGATGTTCCTGAATGTTCCTGCACAAAACAAAATATTCTCATTTTGTTAGTTACTATTTAGGAAAATTACTTTATACAACTTATTTATAACCTAAATGTAAGGTTGTGACTTTATCTTGTTTGTTATGCCCTATTGGAGGAAAAATACAGTTAAATACAGTCATACTAAAGCAGCAACAGAGGAAAACCAACCCTAAGATTTCTGTAGGTAGCTATTGCACTCTCTATTTTACTGGGTTGGCTTATGAGACAAAAATGTTCATTCTTTATTTGTGTGAACAGCCAACTGTAGCAGCACCAATGTCTGTAACTGGATTTCATTATGGAAATTCAGCTAAAAAGGGCCACAGGCACAAAAATCCATTAAAATGTTTCTATTGCTTTACATATTCTTCTGTGATAAAAATAGCCCTATATTTGAATTTAAGAAGCTTTAGCCTAAAGGGTAGCAGATGGATATTAAGGAGATTATAATAAAGAAGGATATTATAAAAAAAAAAAAAAAAAAGGCAGATTGGGGAGAACCATTCTTTCATATTTAGGGAAACCATTCGTAATAGCAAAGGTATTCCAAAAAGGTGATCCCTTCTCCGGTCATCAATAGCAACTTGTTGGTTCTTTGTTACTACATGAAGGCCTGATACAAAAATGGGCTCCTTCCATGATAAATGGATACAAATGTCAGCTAAAAAATCTGGTGGATTTAGGACACTTGCATTGTCACTGTAACAATGTAAAATGTGACGAGTGGCTGCCATCTGAGCTTATTTTGAAATAAACAGCAAACGCTTTTGGCTTAGTAAGAGTTTAAAAAAGCAGCCTTCAAACGTTTCTGAGAACATGCAGCCATTGCCATTTCCAGACCCAATTTCCCTTCTAAGTCTATATCTGAACTTTTTCCCTTATCTTTGCAAATTCCTCCTGGCAAATCCAAGGGTTTTCTCAAGTTTCTTGAAGAATTCTGCTTCTCTGGAGAGCCCAGACAGAGCTCTCCAGGAGCCAGATCAGAGCTGGCTTCAAACACAGGACTGAGTCTTACCTCCAGTGGGTGCACAGATCACTTGCACACAATACCTGTGCGTTAGATTTGGGACAAATCAGAGTGACCTGCCATATGTGCAAGGGGAAGCCAACCCACAATGTACCTGGTTGTTCCCAGAGTTGTTAGATGAAAACATGAGGGTGCACAAGGTCAAGGCTGTAGCTGAACTGTCCTGCAGCATCGAACACTAGAGCAGTTCATCACCTTTCAGAAGCTGGGCAAGGTTTCAGTAGTTCATGGTGCTGTGTCCTGCATCCTCTGCCCTTTGCAAAGGGACAGTTCTTGGGTTGCAAGGGGTTGCTGCATCAGTGGGTGTCCCTCAGGCAGAAGAGCTGAGAGGAGGCAAGAAAAATTCCCGTGTAGCTCATCTCGGGCTCTGTGATGTGCTGGCTGGGGGTGGCCCACTTAAGTCTGATGGGATTAACTGGATTCAGTGGGCTTGACATCTGTGTGAGTAAGGTTAGACTTCTCCTTTGGTTTAGAGCCAGTCTTACCTGCTGGCCCTAGTAACATTCCAGTGTTTTCATCCTCCTCCTTATACTTCCCATTTCTTGGTCAAATCTTGTGAGCTGTGTTATCAGGATAGATTTGTTAGATGCTGCTCGTGCTATTTGGGTGAGCCCTGAAATTTTCCAGAGGAAGACAAGGGAAGAAAGCAAGAAGGAGGAAAAAGGAAACAATTGCAGGCCTTAGTAACTAAGAAGGGTTAAACAAAGAGATGACTGCTGCAATGACTAAATGTTTTTGGCAACCCTTTAATGTGAAACCTTTTCATCTGTGTTACACCTTCAGAAGTCAGATCCCGCTAGACTCCCTTTGAGTTTGGTGCTTCCATTTCTGTCCTAATTACCTTTCTCAGAGTAAGATTGCTCTTCTGTCTTAACAGAGGGGGATTTTTTTTCTAATGCAGTGTTGTATTTTATATATATCTATATCTAGAGAGAGTCAGATTCAAATCTTTTGTTCTTGGCACTCACCATATGCTACTGTTTAATATTTAATCAGCCCCACCTCATCAGAAACACTGCTGGCCTCATTAGATAATTAATGGCTGCCTGCGTTTCATTTGCTTCAGTTGATACATCTGCAGCCAGTAATTAGAGCAGGAGTTTATTAGTTGCACTGGCTTAGTTTATTTGTGAAACAATCTCTCCTTTGATTGAAGCCGCTGGGATTGGCATATGTGGCCAGCCTGCCTCCCTGTTCAGTAGGGCTCTTTTGTTTACATTTTTGCTACAGTTTTGCAACACTGCACATCCTGGCAGTCCTAGGAACAGTTGGTGGTGAAGATTTGCCTTTTATAATTTAGAAGATAATTGGGTAATTCAATGCAGTAAAGCTACTGCAAAGCAATTCTGTAACTTTGGGGGAGGGGTGAGCAGGGAAATCTGGGAGACAATTTGTTTATAGTTTTTGCTTTTTATAATTATTTTTCAGACATCCTAATATAAATCCTCTGTATCTGGGAAGGATATACACACATAGAAAAATGTGTTTGTAAGGCTTTTGATTCAATTTTTTTCCCCCTCTTGATATATAAGCTGAAATAAAACCAGTATTCTCAAACACTGGTGAGTGGTCGCATGCCGGTATCAGTAACCCATCCCCCTTGAGGAATTCCAGTCTTAAACCTCCCTTCTTGGTCTGTGTCCTCATTTGCAAGTGTATAAAATGTACTGTGATATTTTCTTCTGGCCCTGTGAATGTATGACAAGTCTCTCACTGAGTAGTCTGAAGGCAAACCTTTATACAATTGACTGTGTTAAAATAATGAGAGGAATTGTTTCTGCCTCTGAGAGAAAACACAGAATCTTGTCTTGGCAGGATTGTCTCTGAAAGATCCTTTCCTATCATTATACTTCCTCAGGTACAACAGCAGTCCTGATTAAGTGGGTTTGTTTTCACTGAGAAAATAAGTCTTATAGCTGTTTCTCCCTCTCTTAGACAGGTTTCTGTATCAATTCTCATGCCCATGGAAATGGGGAGCTGCTCAGTGCTCAGAGCCTGTTTTTGCCTTCCATGTTTGCAGAGCACCTTGCCTTGGCATTGCCTTTGTGTGTCCAGGTGTCACAGCATTTCACTTTGGAATGGCAGGTGTGTGTTGAACAGCCTCTATCAAAGTGATACAGGAGTGAACTGTTAATGCTGGGAGGAGACCTGCACCTCATTCCATTGTCTTTACCACTGGGACTGGAAAGGCAAAGGGAGAAATTGATTTTTTTGCATTTTTTTTTTTTTTTTTGTCCAAAGGATCAGATTATTGAGTCAGGACTGATTTCCTCCCCTCACCCCAAAGTGAGAGGACATAATTCAGGCTGTTGACTTTGACTCTCCTGTTGTCCTCGGTGAGGATTTGACTACAGTGAATATTTCTGGATAGGTCTTGTTCCAGGATTAACATGTCACATCCAACCATCTTTGCCCATGTGCAAGAGTGTCTGCAATTAAGCCTAATTTCTCTTACAGTACCTCTGCCGCTGCCAGCATATGTGCTCCTGAAAGCATATCCTGAAGCTGCTGTGCTCTGGGATGCTCCTTCCTCCTGTTTGTTGTACTTTGTATAACCAGGGGAAGACTATTGTCACTGATTTTCGCCTTCAGCCTTGCTGCAAAAGAGACAGGTTCTAGTCAAAATGTAAGCTAAACCTTCTGTGCAAACCAGTTCAATTTACTGCAGGTTGGAAACATCCTCAGCCTCTGGAGGGCTGGGCTTAAAGGTAATTCCGGGTGAGTTGTTCCAGTAAAGACATAAACTGTCCGATAAGACTTGGGGCCAGCAAATCCCCACCTCGTTCCTTTCCTGCAGAGCTGCAGTGCCTTTAACTGTCTTTGCTGGGAAGCCTTTTCTCCATCATTCCGTGCATCTGGGTTGGGGTTTTATTGTTTGTTTTTCCCCTATTTTGAGAGCCACACTTTGTACTCGAGCCCAGCTACATCTGATTTTTTTCCCCTGATGTTGTTCAGAGATTTAACCCTGGAGAGGAGCTAGAATTTGTGATAACCCTGTCTTTAAAGGAATGGTACCCAGCAGTCTGGCTCTGCAATTGAAAGGGGTGTCAAGCAAGCAATAGTTTTACTATAGCTCCAAGCAATGGTTTTCCTTATCAGTCTTCAAAACATTACAAAAGTCCTTTCTTCCACTAGATAATCCTTTATCATGCCTCTGTAGCTCCACTTAGCCTACACCGGCAGATTCAGTGTGTTTTGACAGTTCTGACCTGATGAAAAAGCTCGTGCTATGTTTGTAATTGATTGTACCCATAAATGACTCACGGACTCGATTTTGTTTCTGTTGTTCAGTGCGTCACTTGAGCTTTTTGTTGGTGTTTCTCCTGTTCGATTTCTCCACTGTGAGCAGAGCTTTGCAGAAACACGTTTGGATTCTCATTTCTGAGGTGCTGTTGTGCTGCCTGTGGGAACAGGAGGGGATGCAGAGACAACCCGTCAGCGTTTGCTGAGCAGAGCAGGAGCCTAAGGAAGGCTGCTGGACTGCAGAAGGGATGCAGAGCCCACCTGGGAGTGTGGGGCACACCACTTGGATGGGAAGCATTCCTTCCCTCTGACTCTCTTGACACCGTGTTGGATCAGTAATGAATCCTCAGCACTAGTAATGGTTAACTTTTGCTTTACCCTGTTACTGGTACCACGTAAATCTTTAAATGACAACACTGCGTGTGGCTGCACAGCTGATTTCAGCCTGTTGTTGGCTAGAACTGTAGGTGTCTGTGCATTGCCTACACCACTTCATGGATTTTATGTTTTTGAATTCCTTGTTCGTTTGCTAAGCTTTCCTAAATCTATGTTTTTATCCGAATCCTCCCAATGCCTTACGAAAGCCCTACCAGGTTCTTAAAGGCTGATCATTTTGTGGTGTTTCATTCCTGGATCTCCAAAAGAGCATTTAACTTCCTAGGTTGCCTTCAGTAACCACAATTTTCTGTGTCCTAAACCTGAAGTTTGTTTATGGTTTGTAACTTTTATTTGCTCACAGGACTCATTACTGTGCACATATTCTGTTATACTGTGGCTTTGTTCACCTTTGCAGGGTGCAGTGCTGAAGTTATAGACAAGGGCATATTCTACCTGATTCTTCAGAGCCAAATGTTGATGGGGTTTTTTTCCCTTGATTTTTTTTTTTTTCTTTGCCCCACTGACTCTTTATTGCAGTTTACCCTTGCACAACATCTCTTCAGATCTGGAAAGTGTTATTCACTCATTTAATACAGAATTTACAGGCCTAGAGAACAGTTCTTAAAAAATCATTAGGAAATGAAAATTTTCCAGACTATTGCGGTCTATTAGGTATGTCATTGAAAGTAATATAGGGATGAAACCTCTTCCCACAAGCTGAAATGGAGGAGAAATTTAGGTGATATATATAATAGTGAAGGAGACACTGGAACATACACCACTTTGATTGCAAAGTGATGAAAAGTTACAATAAATCTCCCTGTACAAGCCTTCCCCCTCTGCCCCTTAAAACAGTTTAATGTCATTGTTGTCAAGTTTCTATATTCAGACTATCTCCTCTCAGTAATCTCAGGCTCGCTGTGCTCTCCAAGGGACACAATTATGTTAGTTCCAAATAAGGACTCTTTGATCTCTTTTTATTCTTTCTTTGTTTCTGCACAATGAAAGTGAGAGGAACTCAATTAAAGTGACTTAGTCTGGTCTCCTGACAGAAATTGGTACAAGGCAAGGGTTTGATTCTCTCCTCGGCTCAGCTGGTGTTCTGCCCATGTAGCTGCATTGACACTATCAGAGTGGCATTGATGGGAAGCTGGTACAGTGCAAGAAAGGATCAAGCCTCAAGTTTCTCCAAACAGGCCATTTGAAGCAACTACCACTTTCTTATTCTCTGCTGAACTGAAAGTAATTGAATTGGCTTTCCAAGTGTAGGCTGATCAGTGAAAGGAACCCAAACTGCAGATGACCAGGATGGCAACCAGGATGAATGAGACACCCGTGTCTGTGGCAGAACTCGGCTTTGTGTTAAAATCTGGTAATCCCTTAAAGGCAAATTTTAAGAACAACGTGCCCATGTTTGTCAGTGCTGCCAGACCTTAGAGCAGGAGGGTTACTAACTAAGAAATGTTTAACAGTAAACTAATGCCTGAAACTCCCTTATCAGGCACCATATTCTTACCATTTTTTTTTTCCCAAGAAAGGCATGAGTTTCAGATGGTATGCACTCACCTTTTACTTTCAATAATATTCACAGTCTCATGTTTTCAGGTCTTAAGTCAGTCTCTCTCTTATAAGATCCAGAGGTTTGCTAGAGCCTGCAGGGATTATGAACAGTTGGTAATTGCTCCAAAATAAAATACTTCTGTTGGTAAAATGGAAAGCTTAGACGTTACTGCATGTGTTGCTGTTCACAAAGCAAGTTCAGGACAGAAAAACGTCGTTGGAAACTTGGAATATTCTAGTGAAAACAGAATGCGTAAGGTCCCTGCCCTTTGTGAAGTGCAGTAATAGGTCCTTAGTGTCTAACTCTTGGGATTATTTTGCATATTTGGCTTTCTCCTGTTCAGTTTCTTGTCTGGGCATTAATCAGTGTCAGGGCTCTTGAGATGTATCTTTGGAGGGATGGTGCCTTCAGAGAGAACTTTGAAGAATTGCGAGTTAACCTGTCAGATGAACCATATCGCTTCACCCCAGTGTTTTTTATTTTTTAAGGGATTTAAGAACTGTTGACCCACTCTTTTATACCTGTATGTATTATAAATGTTTGTAATTATTTTCTACTAGTTTCTTTAGAAGCTTTTATTTGCACAAATGCTTCATGATATTTGGACAGATTGTCTTAGCTGAAAAAGCTCTGTTAATACCGTAACCGTTATTGAAACCTACTTCTCCTTTATACCTTTTATTTTGAGACATTGTTTCCTAATTATATCCTGTGAAGGATTTTTGTCACTCACTGGAGTTATTCCATGCTCAGTAGTCACCAGCCTTATTCATCTTTCTAATAGTTCTCTGAAGTTTGTGGTCCTTCAGTTCTCCAGCTTGGTAAAGGTTCCTTTTCAGGCTGTATCTGGGAAACCATCTGACTTGATTTCCTTTCACTTTTGTCAGGATGCTCTTATTCCCAATGTGCCAACTATTCCAGGCTGGTTTTCCCATTAGCCCTTAGAGGTAGGAGAAATACAGTTCACGTAGGTTATTTCCTGTCTCCGAAGTGATTTCTCCCTTCAGCCTTCCCACTCTTCTCTGCATCTCTTTCCCCCTCCTGGGTTTAACCTCCTCCTCACCAAATCTCTTCTGGTTGTAGAACCTCATTATGCTGCCTGTCTTGACAAGAGTATGGGCATGTTTCTTGTCACACCATTTTGTGGCAGTCGTGGAGGTTGCCTTCAGAAGTAGATCTCCCAAATACATCTGTTTTTCTGAAATAATTCTTCCGTTTTTCTCATGCTTCTAAGCAAAAAAGATGAAAACAAGGGCACTATGATTGCAACTCAAAAGATTGAAATTACTGGCAAACAAGAGGTGAGGTAGAGGCAAAAAATGTAAGTGTGGGAGGTTCTGCTTTGCTCTCCAGCATCACAGTCAGTTTGGACTTGCCTAGAATGAATCAAATGATCCCTGGGATATTTGATCAATTCTTATTTAAGCAAATTCTCTTCCTGAATTCACAGGTGATTCTGTGATGTGGGAATGCTTTAGAGAACTCCATTTCCTTTGTGCTTTTTTTTTTTAACCACAGTAAATTTTTAATGTCAAGGAAAAGTGATAGTCTGAAACAGTCTGCTGAGAGTTGTTATTTAGACAAGAAAATAGGGAGACCAGGAAACCTGAAGTCTTACAAAAGATATTTTACAGTGATGATCTGGTTGTTATTTCACGCTGCACCTCATAGGCTCAGAGGAACAAAAATAACTAAAGAAAACCTAGTATATAAAAGCTGATGACAAAAATCACACATATTAAGGAAACCTTGACTGCCATATAACAAGACTATTTTGTTTTTAATATATGGAGGGAGGGAAATGGAACCAGTTCAATCAGTGATATTTACCCTGTCCATAACTGAAGAACAGTGGGCCAGTCAGTGGAATTCAAGGGCAGGAAATCTTACAAAGAAAATAATTTCAAGGGGCATTGGTGTCTTATATGGCTTATTCTGCATTCAGGGCATCCCTGATTAAAATCCATCTGTGACTGAAATCAAGGATACAGCTAGCAGAGCTATTGCTAAGGTTTTTGATTAGTATTATTTAACTTGAAAGTACTCTCAGTCACAATGCGTTTGGGGAACTGGGGGGAACTCTTTCTACTCCTGACAGTTCCCGTCCTGAATTTTTCTGCCCAGACTTCAGCATACTAAGGGCCAGGTCACACGAGTCCCACCTTAGAGAAAGGATCTTTAGAACTACATTTCCATCATCTTAGCAAAGGATTTGTACTCCTCCTTGTGCTGTGCTTATGCTTTTGGACTGCTCACAATTCTGAGATGTTTAAACTTCTTATTTTGTTTCCCACAAAGAAACTGAACAAATACTTTTTTTCTCCTCACTTTTGGGAAAAAAAAAATCAAACTTTTAAATCCTTTCTTTCTATGATATTTCTCTACAGAGAACAAAATCTTTTAATATCACTCTTTTAGGTGACCTCCATACTGATCTTTGATGATCTTATTCATTTGCTTATTCATAAAATCCAGAATGGCACATTTGTATTTCCTAATCCTGAATCCTATGTAGGGCAGGAAGGTTTGCTTGCTTGCAAAGGTGTGAATCTGATGTGTAACACTGCAGTGAACATGAAGACAATGTGCATAGTAAAAACCTTGCCCTATGCTAATTCTGCTCCACTGATTTAAACAGAAAATACCATCCCAAAAACACTGAGGAAAGAGAGGAGTTTTTCCTCAGTTCTGCATATGTTCTTCCATATGCTAAGAAGATGCAAGTAGGATGAGGTGAAAATTTGTATTTGTGCAATTCTGCTTCTGCCCATTCACCTGGGCAGGGTGTGGGGTTTGCTCTGTCCTTCCTTTTTGTCTGCTGTGCACAGTGTAGGTGCTGCTCTGGGAGCAACACAAATCCTTTTAGTCGTGTGCAGCCTCTCATGTATTTAGGCCTTACTGTACTCCAGTTTTATCCCCTCCACACATACCTGTGGTTTTATCAGGCTCTCAAGAGGAGGTTTATCTTAAGCTTGGTGTGAAGTGGAGGTCTAAATTCTGAGCTGTCTCTAAATCAATTGCCTCTTCCCTGGCAGAAAGAGCACCATTTGTGCCTACAGTGGAGATAGTAGACTTTTCAATATTAGTTAAATGTTTTACCCTTATTTATCTTATTTTAATTCAGCTGTTCTAAAGTACTTTTCAAAGTAATCAGGTATGACAGAGCTGGGGTTAATTAACGGTTGGGATGCTGCCAGCAGCTTCCCCGTGATGGTATTGATGATGATACTGATCTTATCTGATATGCTTTGCTCAGAAAAAATCCTCCAGAAAGAAACCAAGATATTATGGTATGAATATATAAGGACGGTAGGTGTCCTTCCTGCTGTTTTATGGATGTGTCTGAAGGGTTTCCTCTGTGAGAGAGAGCACAAGCTCAGCCTTACCCTTGTCTGTATCACACCACAAAAATCTATCTGCACATGACATCAAACACTTGTCTTAAAACCACAAGGCAAAGTGGTATAAAGCAGAGTCTGCAAACTCATCTTCCTGATTGCACTCAAGTATATCATCCATGTGGTTTTGAAGGTCACTTGATATGTGGAGACAGGAGTAGTTCCCATCCCTGGGCTGTGGACTTGCCATGTCTTAAGTTTCCATGTGTCAACTCCTCCCATACACAAACACTAATGAGACATCCTGAAGTCTCTGTTTTATGCATCTCCAAGTTTTGCACTGTCTGTCTGAGGTGCTGCAATCTGAGAGGCCTTAAGAACATCTATGCCTCACCACTTTTGGCTTTTTCAGTGCAAGGGTTATTTTTGATTGTTTGTTTTGTTTTCTTGCTACAAACAAAATAGGAAATATGATGCTGATAAATCCTCTAAGAAACTTAAAAACGAACAGTGAAGAGGTTTCTTAGAAATACATCACTGTGATAAATGCTTGTCATGCCTTTGGGAGAGAAGGGAAAAATTAAAATCCCCCAGATGATACTGGAAGAAACCAGATAGCACAGTTAAGAGCATGCCTTTAAAACCAGTGGTGTTGAGATTTGCCCAAAGCACATCTAAGCTGGTATTTCTTTTCCAATGCTCAAAGACTGTTTCCAGTATTGACCATCTCTGTCTGAAGCAAACAGACTGAAAATCCACGGATTTTTTACACAGTGTATAAGAACTGATGGTTTTTCTTGTAGTCATCAATCAAATTTATGTACTGGCCCCTGTGTGTTTTCAGAGACAGGTAGAGGAGCACTTTCTCTAGGCTGCTGGAGGGTTATCTCTTGGCACAGCTATGGAGGTGAAGACTCAGTGCAAAAAGGCACATGGATATACAAGGGGTTAACCACAAAGTCTGGCAAAAGTTGTCATCATTTTCCAATACTGACTAGTGATTATATTTTGAGAACAAGGTAAGAATGAAGGCCAGTCTGGTTTTGTTCACTAGCTTTGCAGTAAGAAGAGTTCTACCCTAAAGTGCTTGCAGTCTACAAAGTAAATAACTTCCTTTGAGATACCTTGTCATTTTTTAAAAATTATTATTTTTTTTTTAATTCCAACAATGATGAAGCTGTAATTGTTAAGTGTTAGTTGATAATGAAAATAGATGATAAAAAACTTAATTCAAAAAGTAAGGCAGAATTTTTTTGGGAGCTCTGCTGTCTTTGCAAATACTTTTTTGAATCTGGCAAAACCCATTCTGTGTTGTCTCCCTTAACTTGCAAAATGCAGTGAAAATCTTGCAGGTAAGGATTCCAAATTTCTCCTAGTGAGATGACTTTTTAAATTTGCAGGGACATTGGGGAAGCAGCTGAACTGAATTTTTCAACCAACCTATTGGTTCCTGCAACCCAGTCCTGTGAGAGCACTTTATCAGCCCTGCATCCCTTTCTCCCAGGTGGGGCTTGTGGTTTCTCTGTGCTGAGTTGGTGGTTGCTCAGGTGCTGTTCAGATGCTGTGTGAATTTTGCACTGTGTGCTCCAAGGGACTCCAAGATATGCGTAGGTCTTGAGTTGTTTAATTAGTGCATGAAGGCTCATCACACTTCAATAGATTAGCACTGCATAGAGCGACCAGTTCCAAGATGATGCTGTGTGCCATGTAATTGGTGTTTAAGATAGTATTTTCAAGATGTTTAATGCACCCAATTAAAAATAGAAAAATAGAATGTATTTTTGAGAGCTCTAGAATGACCTTTATATTTTTGTAATTACATCTTTTTTACTCTAAAAGTGAAAATGCCTGACAACAGGCCAATACATCTGTTCTGTTCCTGGTAATTTTGTTAGGAACAGTGACCCAGGTATCTGATGACCTCTCTTAGGAAGTTCTTTGCTGTCATGGATGTTGCCACCCCTGTGCTCTTGGTAGCATCTGACAGTTTGCGCCCCAGTATTTCCAAGTGTTCCTGCCTGTTTGTTGGGGCAGACTGTGACCTCCCAGACCTACTGGGGTCATGTTGTTACTTTGTAACAGATTTTTTCCTGGTAGTGTTTCTGTATGTCTAAACAAAGACTTCCAGATTTGTGTGAGAGGAAGATCATTAAGAACAACACCAAGTTTCCTTGGAGGAGGTGATTCCACATGCAGTTATCCCATTTGCTTTAGGCATTGGTGTTGCCATCCCTATTAACCTCATCTTTGGGCTTCCTGAAGCAGCTGCATGAGCTTTGAGTTTGCAGAGAGTTCTGGTGCACTTGACTCGTGCTGTGATTTTGTTGTGGAAAGCTAATCAAATAATAAAGCTTCGTTTGAGCAGTACCTCAAACTTCATTAGCAAATCAAATAGTTCTTTTCTGAGGTTTAAAACTCTGTTGCAAGGCTGGTAAAGAAGGAATTCGTTTGACAGTTTCCAGTTTCAAAGTTTTTTGTTTGTTTCTTGGGGTTATTTTCAAGAAAATGGACAAAACAGTGGTTTAATTGAATGTTTAGCCAATGACTAAATAAAACGTATCTTGAGCTGACATTTGTAAAGCAATTTTAGTAGTAAGTTGCTGTGTGATTTCTCAGACTCCAAATTTGGTGGAAACCATTACACCAAGGGTTTTGTTATTTCCGGTTTTGATTCATCCCATGACTCAGAACACTGTAGAGTAATTTCATATATCAGTCACCTTGGTGCCAACATTAACTAGGGGAGGAAAAGAGAGATGGGCTTGTAGCATGGAAAGGAATTAGGTTTGGGTCATGTCCCTAACATCTTATTTGCACCAGTTTGCTTTGTGGTCTGGGTTTAGACCCATCTGCATTTGGGTTGTAACAAGCCCTGCAAAAGAAACCAAGGCTTGACAATGAGATACATCCTTTTAGAAATTCACTTGAAAATAAATCTACTCCAGCTTTAAAGGAACCTTTACTTTTAAAATACCTTTTCCTCTAATTTTCTGGAGTGCAAGGAAATGAGCTCTCTTTTTGCTCAAACATACAGTACTTTATCAAATTTGTGTATAAATGACTTGATTCTTCATACTGCTGATATTCTTCCAATTGTTTTAATAGACCATAAAAATGGTAATACTGTGGTAAACCATTAAATGCTTTAGCCCAGCAGTATTCCTTGTTTAATAGTTTTAGTCATTTAACACTTAGGATTTGTAACAGAGTAAATCTAATTTTAAAGTAGGTTGAGGAAGTTAAACCACCTCTGGGGAATAAATCTACACTCCCTTACCTGGAGGGCAATACTAATTGCTATCCAGACCCAGAACAGGCTCAAATGAAGTCAAGCTCCAAGGATTACTAATGAGTGAGGCTTACATTGTATGAGCTAAAAGTCTTTGAATGCTATTTTTTACTTGAGAAACTGGCTGAAGAAAAGTCTGAGAAAATCCATGCAATCAGTAGACTGCTGGTGCTTTTAAGCATTAGTAATTATCAGCCTTCCTCCTTGGGATGTTAATGATAGTGGTTTGACCTTAGCCCAGCATCCCTATCTAAATGTATAACTTAGCCATCAGTTTGCTTTAAATCAAGCACTAAATCTGTCTGAGAGCCATTTCATAGGGATATTAAAAAAGCATCAGGGTCTTCTTGGTTTCTTTTTGTCAGCTAAATCTTGGGCAATTGTGTGAATAAATTAGTGGATGAAACTGACCTTTTTTTAAAATTACTTTTTAAGTTCTGCATTGGCCTGAAAAGGAGCACACCTCAGTATTTATTTCAGTGCAGGGGAGTTAGCCACAGACACTACTCTTTGCATAATCATGTCAGTGGCAAGGAGGGGAGTTGTTTTGTGTACAGACCTTTAGCCTTTCTATCAGTTTCCCGCTTTCCTTGTAAGTCTTGAGTTGACTGTGTTTTGAGGTTGCCCAGTTATTTTTTCCCCTTCCCTTCTGTTCCCTTTGCTGATAAATGGCAATGGAAGCATCAAGGTCTGTTTAAAACAAGAGTGAGCTGCGTTTAGACTTTTTCAAAAGCAAGTGTGACAGTGTTTGCCATGATTAGCTTAACCAACAGTTAACAGTGAGGAAATCGTAATGTAAAACATTTTACAGGGCATAAAAGAATGTCAGGAAAAAAGCTGAGGAGTCTGTTCCCTCATTTAAATGCTGCTCAAGCCCAAAGGGTTTAATGGGTACTTAAATGGTGCCCCAGAGAGTGAGACTGGGACTTACAAGGTGCAAATACCTTCATCTGACTTTGTGTTGCTGCTGAATTTTGCTCCCAGTGGCCAACCTTGGTAAAATCCAGCTATTTCCTTTGAATAATCAAGCTGTGGAAAATCCAGGGAGTTTGTGGAAATCAGAAGTAGGAACGGACCCTAGAGGATTTTTAACCTAAATAGAAGAGGCTGTATCACCAGCTCTGAAAGCTGTTACTGTTTCACTCTTCTTTCTTTTTGCCTCTGGGATATTCCTGAAACGTGTGCATCTTCTGTTTTATGAGATGTACTTGCCTTTCCTTAGATGTAGAGAGAAACAGGAGGAGGTGGACGATGGCGTGGCCTCCAGCACTTTGTTTATGAGAACATCCTTCTAGCAATTTAATGTCTGCATGAGGCAGAAGAACTGTTTCCAGTGTGCCCTTGAGCTGTGGATCAAGCATTTTACTTCTTCTGACTCTTTTCTGCTTTAAAACTTTATATTCCTTTTCCTGAGTCTTTAGACAGATGAGATTTTTGTCATTTGTAGTGGCTGAGGCACTTCCAGCTCCCTCTCTTTTTCCTGGCCATGTTTCACAGTTGATCAGGGGTGGCATCCTGCACTTTTTTTCTCTTCAAAACAGCCCTCCTGGGACCAGGCCTAGCCTGATGTCTCTGCTTTATGATACCTGTAGGACAGTGAGACAGTGCTATCATTGCCTCAAACTTCTTTTATTATAGCTTACCCTTATGTGATGGGACTATTTGGTCCATAAACCAGAATTGTGTTCTCAGGCAGTGCAGCAGCAGGTTTGTGCACAGAAGGCTTGGACAGCTGAGCTGACCACTGGCTAGCTTCCTTCTGGGAGAAAAGCTGTATTTACCTGCTCATTCTCCAGTCCTCCTGCTGAAAATGCTTGAAAAATCCTCAGGTTCTCCCAACAAACTGACAAAACCCAACAAAACTCCTAGAAGTGCTTGTTTATTTTAATTTTCTCCCCAAAATGAAAATAACCTGTCAGGCAATCACAACACTGGGGATCATTTAGTCCTTAGGGAAGGTGTAGTGTCCCCTGGGATCCCAGGGCAGGGTCACCACCTTGTGTGCAGAGCTCCACCTTTCTGAATTTATGTCCAAAGTACCACAGACCAGTGCTGCAGTTGCTCTTGGAAATTAAATCTTGCCCCTTGCAGAGCTGCCACATTTATTTGTGAATAATATGATCACAGGTTATGTTGTCTCAATGTGGTGCCCTAAAAGGGGGGCTGACACCAGTCCCATCTCCGAGGAGCTGCTGGTGCTGCTCTGCTGTCGGTACAGGGTTTAATTCGTAGAACAACACAATGAAAAACCTGTTGCCCAAACAGCACTGTGTCATCACCTGGCAGTGCTGATGGCTGCACAGTGATGTCTGCATAGGACAGAGCCTTGTTTATCCAGTTGCTAATTTACAGAAATAAATTTCTTTATCCATTGAGCGTTGAGACACCCGTGTGCAATTCACTGGTTGTAACTTGTGTTATTAGCTCTTATCCCTCCACAACAATTTGCCAAAATAATTGCCTCAGCCACAATGACCTTGTTATGTGATGTTTTCTGAGTAAGATGTGCAACAATTTATTTCTTGCTGTAGCTTTCTTGTTTAAATTAGCATAATTTCTTCTTAAAAACCAAATAGATGCAGCTCCTCTATTCAGCAGAAGTGCAGGCGGGAATTGTTTATGCTGGTTTTACTTTGTTATTCTTTTGGGCTGAGTTTTTATTGTCTTGTGGAAGAGAACTAATGACAGATCAGGAGGGAAGCAGCTGCTTTCATGGAGCCTTGTTGTCAGCATGTACATGGTTGCTGTAAGAATTGCTTTCAAATGCCAGTGTCAGAGAGAAATTTATAATAAGGAACACTTTCCTGTAGGGTTTGCTTTTGTAAAACCTGCCTGAAAATCTGTGCAGATAACAGCCTACATATATGGGTGTTCCCTAGCCTTGGTTTCCCATCTTTGCACCAGGTATTAATGTACAGGAGAACCTTTCTGCCTGTTTCATGACAGTGTTCAGTGGATGATTATGACACGATTTTGGGGTGGGGGAACAGGAGAGCACAGAGTTGGACCACTCTTCTTACCATTCTTACCTGGGAGGCCCAGCTTCCCTCCACGGTCAACTCTTTGGAAATCCTTCAGTCCACGAGGTAAATATGTTAGTCTTTCATTAAACTTTTTACCACTATTCCCATTCCAGAAGTCAGATTCCCTTGACACTGTGCTTAACTACCTTTTGTTCTACTCATGTTAACACTGATTTAAGTTGGAGGTTGCAAATCACCATTTGATAATCACAGATTTTATATCTCAGATGCTTTGGAATCACTAAGTGTATATTATGTGTTTCTGTTAATTTTATCAATTTATTCTAAAAACTTTCTAATAACAGGTCAGTTTGAGGAAGTATTTTATACTCATCCTGTACACAGAATCTCTTCAGTCCCAAACACCAGTATGATTCTCTATAGGAACTGAGGATGCAGAGGATTCATTGAATGCCTTCCTTGGAAGTTCTTAATACACATCCATCAGCTCCATGTGCTCAAACAGGCTTCCTGGTTCTTGTGGATATTTGAAAACTTCGTATTTTTAGTCTTCAGCAAGTTAGTTCATGAACTCATCTGATGGTTTTACTTTATTTTTTTTTTTTATTCCCCCTCGATTCTGATTTTATGTTAATCTTGTCAGAGTTTGTTATTTGCAATTTTCTCAGGTGTATGCAACTTCTGCTTTTTGAAGGGTATCTTTTCATGTCTAATAGCCTCTTTTACTCTGCCATTTGAGTACACTGACTTTTTTTGGAGACCCATTTAAAATTATTTTTGATAGGTAATATCCATGTATTCTGCGAGCTTTTACAGTGGTGCCTTTAAAGAGTCTCCATACCGGTTTATATAAAAAGAAAGCTTTAAAATATTTATATGAATATTTTAAAATTTTAGCCAATTCTTTTTAATTTATTTTTAACTAGCTTCTTCATTTTTGTATCCTTCTTCTTTTTCAAGTTAAGCAAGCTAACCTTTCAAGTTAAATCTCTTGTGGCTTTCTTTTTGGGTTTCTTTTTGGCTTTTCTCCCCTTCTCATACAAGAGGTTTTGTATCTGAGTGTGCAGTAGTGTCTATTCTGTAGTTTTTCTTGGATGGCTTAATCTTAAATCTTGAACTGATTCAAGAATTGCTTCTCAGCCTTTGAGTTTTTTCATTAGCTGCTCCAAAAAACCAGTTCATTGTGGTGTAGGAAGTCCACCAAACTTATGTAATTCAGATGCCTTGCAGTTGTTTTGTTACATCAGTATCTTTTCATCTCGTCTTATTCCAATTACCTTGCTGCTTGATTTATCCTGCATGCTGGTACCACCTCTTAGATCTGCAAGAAACTGCTTGTAAACCAATTACTCTGTTCTTCCCCTGGACACCAAGTCAGTGGTGACTGTCAGGACTGCTTCTCCAACTGGATTACCATACGAGTCTTCAAGAATTTCTTCTAATGAAGGAGAGAAATTCTTCATTTTAGGTATTTTCCAATCATCACTCTTAATCCATCAGACCCTCTTATGGGTTTGTCCATGCAAAGCTCTTGAAATCTGTGGGGATTTTTTTTTTCAGTTGTTTTTTACTTTCTGAGCGACTTTAAATAGCTGATGTTTTCCCTGTAGTTTTTATTTTCTGTCCTTAATCTGGAAAGTCATTTTCTCAAACCTACTAGGAGTTCACTCTTTGCTTTCAGTCCTTGTGTTGAACTTGGAAAAATTCTTCCCAACTGTACTTCCTCTTTCTGAACTTCTCAGTTTCAGCTTATATGGCAATTACTCTCACTCTGATACACTGTGGACTCCCTCACCCATTGTGTACATGACTAATGACTAATTTGAGTTAATTGCAAGTTACTGTTCAAGAGATTTGATTTTCTTCATTATTTGCTGAGCTATATGTTAAATTATGCTGTCTTTATGAGGAAGTAACTTTCCCCAATTACAAATATGTGCCCTGTTCGAACCATTTGGCACTGTTAGATGTGGCCGTAACGGTTTTGCTTATGTTGTTGTTGTTTAGTTTAGTTGAAAGTACAGTTCTGGAACGTACATCACCTTCTCACTCTGCTGCTCGTTATAGTAGTACAAAAAGCCTTCCTTTGTGTCCAAGACAATGTTTCTAGAAACTTTATTATAGATACGCAAGTCTAGGAGAAGTGTAATGTGGTTTTTTTTCTTTTTTGTGTGTTTATCTAATGGCTTAATTTGCACTGTGGCCAAGCAAACTTAAGAGCAGAATTGTGCAACTTTTCAAAAAAACCCCAAAAAAATTGAGATAGACTATGCAGCATGTGTAGCAAATTTGAACAGAATAATGTTTTACTTTAGCAAACACTTGTTTGATGGTGTGAGTCCTGCAAAATTTGGGCTCACAGAAACCATTGATTAAAAGTAGAGACATCTTTTTGGAATACAGTTTGTAACTGAAAGTTATTTCATCCCTAAGTACACAGCGAGTATTTGGTTAGTGCTTTCAGTTCTTGTGTTATGCAGATAATTTTTGATGGAAAAAGATTTAAACTGTTTGCATAGATGATCCTCATCTCTAGACACTGAAAATAAAAAAAAAAAAAAGCTTGATGTGAACGCTCCAAAATTTTTGTTAAAACCTATGCCTCCTAAAAAGAAATATTTCCTTATTTTTGTTTGGCTACTGTGTTTGCTCTTGAACTAATTTGTTAGAACTGGCTATTGTTTCTCTTTCTGCTGATCTGACTCACAAAGTCCTCCCTCCGCTGTCTCTGAAACAATTCTGCTTTTCCCTTTCCGTCCTACAATACTGGGAGCTTATCAGAGTTTCAGGAGCAGCAATTTGGGAACCTGTGACCACCAACACTTAAATCAGGATCAAAATCTAGTCCTGCCATGTTATCATTTCCGCAGTTTGAATGTGCCTGTATGATTCCTACAATGACTTGGGCTAGATGTGGTTTTAGTTGATAAAACTGGTATTTATCTACTATGGATTGCAGAGAGCAACGGTCCCTTGTTCTTAAGGTATTGTTTGGTATAATGTAAGCAGGGCACAGGACCGCGAGGTTCCTTGGTAAGCTGGAATAAAAGAGCACAGCCGAAGTTGATGTTTCTGGCTGGTGTTACAATGGGCTTTTAGCGGCACTTCTGCCAAAGGCGGCAGGATGTGGCCAAGGCTGGGTGTGCACAAAAGGCGTTATTGAAAGGGCAGTTAAAGACTAGCAGGGCTTTTCTCTGAACACTAAGGATCAACATCAGGGATTATTGGAATATTCCACAGGTAACCTGAGTTAAATACTTGAGCTTGAACAAAGCATAGGCGGGAAGGAGGGACAGAGTCAGTCACCTGAATTAGAGTGCTCCAGTCTCAAAAACTTGCACCATGGTGCATGTTTTTGTTTTGTGATGTTTAGAGTTGATTGCTTTTTCTTTGGTTTTGGTTTTTCCTGGGAGCAAAACATGCCAGTTAACCTGTTCTCCTCCTTGTTTTTCATTTAACTTGGGTAAGTGTGGTGGCATTAACTGTTCAGCTACAGTTTGATGGAGTTGAAGTGGTTTAGTTATACTATATAAATTTGTGACCAAGGTGGTTTTTTTATGCAAGGGTTTTCAGTTAATTACTTTCCTCCTGAAAATATTCATTCTTGGAAAGAGGAGAAATTCAAATCCCTTGTGTCATCTTCACCTCTGCAGTCTGCCTTCTGAATTTTTTAGCCATTAAAAATTAAAATTCTATGAAAACTTTGTTAGTGGATCTATCTATTTCGCTTTTGTCACAAAAGGATTACCCATATGCTCTGATTTAGTGACTGGCATCTGCAACTTATAAACAGCTCTAAATTTTGGTCTGTACTTCATTACAGAATTAAGTTTATTATGTGGTTTTGAATAATTGGCAGAAGAGGCACTCATATATTTGTGCTTTTGAGGGAACACAGATTTTTAAGACTTCTGGTTTTTTGTTTGTTTGTTTGTTTGTTTTTTTAAGCCCCCTCCTGCTGCATTTAATGCCTCAGCAAAAACTAGGTAGGCAAACCTTCCTAGTTGCATGGTGATCTTCTGTGCTCCTGAAATGAAAATGACGTAATTTTAACAAAAGAAAATTAAGCCTGTGGTAGCATGTGTATGTTAATTCCTTCTGATTGCCTCTTGCCTCCTGAAAAAGAGAAAGTAGATTTTTCTGTGCTGTGAGCTCAAACTGTAACTTGATCTCTGCATGGGAGGTGAATGTTTGTGGCAAATGTGGCTCTCCTAATGAGGACCTGCTGTTCTGCATGAAACACTGTCACAAATAATAATAAACAGCACCCAGGCTCTGCCTTTGCAGGAGGAATAAAAACTGGCTGGTGAGTGTTCCCTCCAGAACTGTGTCGCCAGCAGGTCCTCATTACCTGCCCACGGCTGCTGAAAACTGATTTGTCTCCTTGTGGTCAGAATGCTGCCAAAGCTCCTCCTCTTTGTTGAGCTTTTTTTCAAAAGGCAGAAATGGATCTTTCCCTCTTTTTCCAAAGGATTTTGTTAGCAGTCCCTGAAGCTGGATATGCTCCTTTCAGTCCATTCATTGCTGGTGGACTTGATGGACACACAGCTGTGGGATGCAGGAATTGCGAACAGGCTGTTCTGGCTGAGCTCCTGCTCTGATGGGTGATGAGGAGGTGGGAAATCACTCTGAGAGTCCTCTCGAGGTCAGGAGTAAATGCACAAGAGCCTCCTTTCCATGTGGAGAATAGAAGCACTGTAATATCATTGTGGATAAAACCACATTCCTCAGTTTCTTCATTTTCCTGTGTGCTGCTCTCCTCTGGAGTGATCTGTAGGTAGTCTGGGCTTAAGGAAGGAGGGAGAGGAAAACCCATAGAAGAGCATTTGACTCAAAAGGAAAAAGAAAATCAAGATCTGAAGAGGGTAACCATTTCAAGAAGGTTACCTTGGTAGAGGAAATTGAGGTCTCTATTAGAGAATTTTTTTTTTTTTTTAGGTATGTCTTAAGGAACAGAGAGACTGGATGGGAGGAAATCTTGAATTTATCTTGTAGTCTAACATAGGAAGCCACAGGTCTTCCCACAGTGAAACAGCCTGAAACAGAATTGTTGGGCCTGTTCTTGATCCGAGGGATCATCCTGACTCTTGGAGTAAATAAAGACAGACCTCTGTGGTAAATGTGACCCCGTGTCACTTAGCCACACATATTTCTTGCTTTTTGCCCTTCTCTCGAGTGGTCATGATCTCTAAACAGAGTTGTAGTTGCTACTGAGGCCCTTGAGGATCCTGCATCCATGGCTCCAGCTTAAAGGTGAAAGATTTATACCCTCTGTCTGACTCCTGACTGCTGCATAGGCTTTGTGGTACAGACAGAATCAAAAACCCCTTTAAAAGCCTAAACTTCACAAATCTTGACTCCTACAAACATCCTGGTTCCTGCAGAACCAGTTCCAGGAAGATATCTGGACACACACCATGTAACTGTGAGTCCTGTAGTCCTGTTTTCCAGCAAGGAGATGTAATGGAAAGAGGGGAGAATTAGATGAGAAGCCTCTGTTGGGACTAATTAGAAATATTTCTGAATGAGTTGAGTTAGATGAGTAATCCACTAAAACTATGCTAAGCCTGTCCAGCTTCCAGCAAAGCGAGTGAGAGAGGAAGTGAGAGACTGTCCCCAGAGGCAATTTCTTCTGGAAGAGGAGGCAAAACTTCATGGCTGACGGAGCCTGTGCTGCGCCATTCCTTCTCTGAAAGGAGTTGGTAGCAGTTTGTGGTTAAATAATCTGCTTTTCTGCAGCAAACCACAGGAGCAGCAGACATGGGCAGAGGGGGAAGGGATCTCATTCAGTGCCAGTTGCCGTAAGATTTGTGCTTATCCTTCTCTACCACCAAACCCAAACTGAGGCAGTGCCACGTGCTGGAGAAGAGAAATGTGGTGTTTTGGTTTGCCGGGGGAGGATTTGGAGCCAGGGATGTGTTCCTCATTTTTTTCTTTAAATTGAGTTTCAGGGAGGAGCAAAGAGCTTTATGAGAAGATACATCTGTGTTCCCCCCTCACTTTTTCAATACATGCAAAAAGGACATGTTAGTAGAGATGGAGTTGAGGGTGAGAGCAACTTGAGGACTTGAAGTCTCAGTTCAAAATGAAATTAGGCTTCTGGCATCTGCATTCTTTTCTTCTTGGTCATTCTTCTGGTATGACACTTGTGGCTAATTCTTTTTTTGTTTGTTTGGGTTTTTGTTTGTTTGTTTTATTGGTTTTTTTTGTTTGTTTGTTTAAAGCTGCATGTGAGATGGTTGTGTAAGCAGAGTAGTTAACATGAGCACAACTTTCCAATGGTTCACCTTGGGAGAGTTTGGACAAGAACCAGCAGCTTCCCTCTGACCCACCTCAGTCCAGAAAAACATAAATATACCTTCTCCCCTCACCAAATCCTTTGACAGTGTTATTCAGTACATGGAGTTTTATACAATGTGCTAAATGTTGCTCAGGCTCTTGTTTATCTCTTATGGCATCTTAATTTCTTAAAAGCATCTAATCTGAGAACTTATTATCTTTATATTTCCTGCTGAAAGAATTATCTGATGGTAGCTCAGACTTGTTGTGACCCCTATTGGCTATATTCATAGAGGATTTAAAATTATTATCTTGATCTTTAGGGGGATTTATGTAAGTATGAAGTGTTCAAGTGAGCTGAAATTCCGAAGAGCTTTTCATTTTGCCACTGAATTTTCCAGGGAACTGGATTCCCACCACTTGGCATTTCTACTTCATGAGGTCTTGGTTCTCCACAAGCAGCACTTAAGCGAAACAGCCAAGAGTTTTGAGGGCTTGTGTCCAAGATGTAGAAATTGGACTAGAAGTGTCATAAATTCTTAACTCCACATCTTCACAAGAGTACTCAAACTTTTCTGAAGCACTGTATCCCTTTTGCTGAAGCAAGCTGTTAGTGTACAAATATTCTTAGTTTACTCTGTATCACACTTTGCAAATATTTCTCCACATTTTGGAAAGCTTACAGTTTTCCACAAAAGTTGTATTGTGTTTAGGTCACCATAAATGTTTTTATGCCTTTATACATATACGTAGAAAAGTGGTTTTGTTTCTTTGATTTTCAGAAACTTAACCTGAAGGTTAAATTCCAGGAGCTGGAGCAGCTACACAAGAAGATCAGCTTTTTATCTGATGGTTTTTGTATGTGGTCTGCCATAAATTCACCTGTAAGTTTTTCTCCAGCTATCAGTCACTTCCAGAGTGCCTACAGGTGCACATGTGCTTATTTAATTTGTAGAGAAAGTAGAAGAATATCATTGTTAGAATATAATTAAAAGCAAAACAACCAGACTGGAAAACTCTGCCCTTTTGAAAACTCAGTAGGTTTATCAAGTGTTGGAGGAAGACTTTTACTCTTCTTTTAATACTTGAATTAGCCACCCTATCTTGGCACTGTGATATACAATGGACAGTGCTATCTGTGTGAAGTCTCACAGGGGTTGTACTTTGAGCAGTTCTCCAGAGGTTGGAGGAGATGGTTCCTTTGGGAGACATCAGAGAGGACTTGAGCTGTAGTTCCCTTTTCCAGTGCTGCACAGCTCTGAGCATGGCCTTAATTGCTGTGACCTTCTACTGCAGTTTATGTTTGTAACAGGCAACAGTTTAATTAACATATTATTAAATATGTTAATCAGCTACCAACGTTTGATGTGTGATCTGAACTAAAAAAGAAGCACATAAGAGGGAGGAAAAAGTTTCATGAATAAAGTATAACACATGAAATAAATGGAAAAATACAAAAGTGAAACATCAGTCTCTCAAGTCATTTCAGTTCTAATGATTTGTTTAATATCTCAGAAACAGAAATGGAGTCTTTATATGTGATTTTAGCTGGATTCTTACCACTAAAACACTTCTGGTGTTGAAGAAATTCTCACTGCATTTACTTAATGTATTTATTGAAATGACAGTATATTTCCATACTTTCCTATGATTCAGGTTCTGTTGGCTGGACTGTTCTTGTACAGTATCCAGTGAGTGTTTTTGTGTTTCTGCATCGGTGGTGTATGGGATTTGCAATAATGGATGTCATAACCCTCTGCTGAAGCTTTGGAAAGAACTGGCCATCAATCACAGCTTACAGTCTTCTCAGTTGTAGCTCCCAGTAAATGTGTTTTCTTCATTTATTTGGAAGCTATTATGCTGTCATTTAAAAGCACAAGGGAAAGGGGAAGAAACCCTTTTAATGAGACTTTGTGCACTCTGTTTTTTAATAGCAGTGCATTGTTTAATGTGAAATTTAAAGCATGGAGTTCCTTGGCAAATAGGATTTTAGTGGGTCCACATAATCAAAAGCAGTGTAACCAGAATAAGAGCATCTGCTCCCATCCCACTTTTCAAACACAGCCAAGAACTCACATACATTCTTTCCCTATTTTATCCTTTGAAGAGTCCCAACTGTTGCTCCTGGGGTAATTGCCCTGGCAGTGTCATCAGTGATGGTTCCCATGCTGTGTTTCACAGATCCCAGGGACTGCAGAACTTGCTGGCTGCCGAGTGAGAGGCTCTGCAGCCGTCACAGCGAGCCAGCCTTGCTGCCCCCTTCTCTTGAGCTCCTACTTTGCTTCATCTTCTTTATTGATGCATAACCCACCAGTTTAGGTCTTTGTGCTGCCACACAGTGCATCAGGACCCAGGCCTAGACCTTGATGCAGAGCAGAAAAGGGTTGCTTTTCCTCCCTTTCCAGGGTGAATGCACAAGTCCTTAGGGTCGTGTGTTGTTGCCATGTGTTTCAAATGCTTTTTTAAAAAGTAAATTTTTAGGTCAATTGTGTTGATAGAATCAATACTCTGATGAAGGTATCCAGCTGGCATACTATGAGACAAACAACTCAGTCTTTGAGAGCTTTTTTTATTATTTTAGCCTGTTTCCAGATTTATATGTAGTAGGAAAAATTAAGGCATAAAACCCCCCCACCTTATAACCACGACCACATTGCTATCAAACGAGTGTGGCTTTCATGACTTTAAAAGTCAGCATCCAACAATGTTTTCACAGTTTTTTTATTTATTGAAACAGGTTTGTTTTAGTGGTAGAAGTTCATAGTATTCAAGAACCATTAATGAAGAATTTGGATATGATGTTTCATAGTAACTGTTTCTTATGATACAAGACCATTTCCCTCTAACAGCTTGAGTTCAGGTTCTTTCTTCTACAGTTTTGCATTTGTTTCTTGTTGAGGAAACATCCACACGATGTAATATTTGGAAAAAAACAAAAAAAACAAAAAAAACACAACAAAACAAAACCAAAAACAAACAAACAAAAAAAACCAAACAAAAAACCAACCAAACAAAAAAACCCCACCCAAACAAACAAAAACCCCAAACAAACAAACAAAGCACAGAGAGAGGGGCAAAGTGCTGGGTGGGTGTTTGAGTGTGCAGGATCTGGGAAAGCAAAGGCTTAGTGCACCTGGTACATCTCTTTCTGAAGACAAAATTAAAGAAAGAAAACAGAAAACTCTTGCTTGAGGGATATATCAGCACTTGTAGGTGTTTCTTCTATGTTAACTGTGAGGAAAGAAACACAGTTCTCTATTGGCCATTGTGCTTGTGCAAAGAAACGTGGATTCCAGGAGGACAGCAAACACATCAGCATTAGTCTTTGAATTTCTTAATATGAAAAAGCAACAGGTTTGGTTCAGGCCTTCCACGAGATGTCTGGCCAGCCTGGCTGGGAGTTGCTGTGAGCTCAGAGCTCCCTAAACTTGCAGAGCAGCTGAGGGCTTTGCCTGTGCTTTTCACAAAGTGCCTGCCTGGGATGGAGCCAAATGAGACATCCAGCCTGTCAGCCCTGGCATGGCAATAAAGGAGGGTCGTCTCCCTCAGTACCAGCCCCCTAGACTGGAGGGAGAGCAACTAAGAGGGGTTAATGAATGAATTCCCTAAACCACAGTGCCCTAGAAGAGGAGGCAGGGAGGGAGGGGAGAAGAATAACTTACTTTTTTTTTTTTTTTTTTTTTTTTTTAGTGGAAGAGGCACTCATTACACTTAATCAAGTGGAGAATAATCTGAGAGTCAAAGGCCCTTAATTATGTTTTCACTTGGTATGAGTTTTGTTTGTCTGACAGACCTATTTGGCAGCCATGCTCTGATACATTTAGAGCTGTTTGTATTCAATATCTGAACTATTACCCACGTCTTTAGGCTGAGAGTTCACACATAGAAATGAAAATTCACCTGCACTTCTCTGAGGTGATGGAGTCAATCCCCAAATGGCTGCAAACCGTATGTATGGATGAGAACTTTGGATTGCAGAACAGAGTGGTGAATGCTGAATGTGCAGAACAGCTTAATTTCCTGTGTGCAGGGCTGAGCAAGGTTATTAAAAAGCCCTTTCAAGTTTAAGATTTTCCCCAAGGGAACTCCAGAAACACAGCTGCTTAAAAGCGGAGAAAGGGAGGAAAATAAAAAATAAAAGGGACTTGAAATGTGCACGTGCTGGCCCCGTGCGGCACAGAAGCTGGAGGCAATATTTTGTACAAACCTGAAAGGGGGTAGGACAGCAGCAGGGATGGAGCTCTCAGAGCTTGCTCTTGCTCCTGCTGCCTTCCTCACACACTTTGCAGGTGCAGAGAGTTGCTGACACATGAAAGAATAAAACCAGTGAGTGCTGAGTGAGTGTTGAATCAACAGCTGGAGGTGAGAAAAGGAAGAGAGAAGAAAGGATGGGCTAGTGCTGGCTGGTAGTGTTTTGGGGAATCTGTGTATGTGAGGCTTTGATTTGGTAACTCGGTTGCTTCGTTGGAAGTATCCCTGTGAGTAGAGGAAGTATCCCATTGCATGGAATCCACTGGCTGCATGTTGCTCTGCAGGGAGAGGGGTGTTTCTGGGCAAAGGAGCAGCCAAAATCAAAGAAATGTGCCTAGTATAGGCAAGACCCTCAAAAAGATAAGATTTCTGGAATTTTTACAAAGTAATTAATGAGAAAAACACTGAAGTTAGGTAGAAATTGAGGAAAAAGCAGCACGGGGATGAGGATGAGTGTCCTTTTAGAGCCATATGTGAAGTGAAACAGTTGGACTCTGGAATGCTTTGCAGAGCAAGCATTTGCTCTCAGTAGTGTCATGTGTGTCCCCAAACAAGTGCCATCTATTCCCAACCTTGAGGTGTTATTTTGGTGCAGGTGCTGTGTGTTTACCACACAGCTGCTGCGATGCAAATAAGGATAATTCTCCCGTGTTTGGATTAACTTGTAAACACTGACACAACTAAAATTTGCCTGTTTTCTTTTATAACTAGTGTGTGATACCTTCCTGCAGTGGGGTGCTCCTAGAGGAAGGCTCCAGTATGAAGAACAGTTTCTTGAAACTGCTTTATGTCAGAGCCTTGGCTGACTTAGTGCCTTGACCAACTTAATTATTTTTATGAAGAGTGCTATGTAGTGTCAGAAGCAATGAGACGTTTGGATTCTGTATCTAAAATGAGAGTTTAAACTTAGTTATTGCTACAGTGTCAGTTCCAAAAAAGGCCCAATGTCAGAGAGTACCTGAGAAAACAAAGTGTAAAATAACTGAAAATGTTTGTATAGTACAGCTTGCCACTTTCAGCTTCCATAAATGAGTGACTTTATTTAGAAAGGGGTAGGAATATTTTAGGTCAGACTTTTTTTGCATTCTAGAAGTGGAAAGTTTCATAACCCACACTATGTTTTGAAATTTGCATAAAATTATATAATTTTAATTTTTTTTTGAAGTTGTTCTTGTGTTTTCGTATAAAGGACATGGGCAAAGGGGTTATAGAACAGAGATGCTTCAAAAGTGGCCCAGTGAATTTCTACCTGAAAATGTGGAAGAGAGTTATTGTCACAATGACTTTGAGCAGATATTGGGATTAGATAATATTTGATTTAAGATGAATTACTGCTGGTTTCATATTTGGATGCTGATAGTGGAGAATGACACCTTCTATCATATAATTCAGTTTTCAAATTACCTGTAGGCATTTTGAATCATATTGTAGATATCTGTACTTTGATATGGATTTCACTCAACTTAGGCTGCATATAGGAGAACTCTTTTTCCTTCACCACTAGTATTCAGAATCATATAGAATTTTTTTATTTGAACCTTCTTGTTGAATTCTCTCAGTTCTAAGTAGACCAAAAGGCTACTGCAGCATTCATCAAGTTTCAGATGATACTTAAGCCAAAATTTTGAAAAATATGATAAGTTTTGTGCCTCGTTTTTTGGATACTCAGTAAGAAATGCCATGAAAAGATAATTTTTAAAAAGAATTTGGATTATTAATAATAAAGTGTTTTAATTATTGGCTTCATTAGCTTATAGTTCTTTAGGAGAATAATTAGCTGAGCTTCAGTTAAGCCTGAAAACTTCTGGATATGAATTAATCTTTCTTAGACTTCAAGACTTCAGGCTAAAGTTTTCTGGAGTATGAACACCGGTGTCTAATATGTTTGGAAATAAATATATTTTAAAGGCAGAAGTGTTGTGTACCACGGTGCTGTGGTACCAGCCTTGTGAGAATCATTCCTCCTCCTCTTCAAGGAGGGAGGCCTCATGTATCTGTGCATCAGAGAAAAGGCTTTTTGCCCTGTAGAAAGAATTTGGGGCTGGAAAAGCTGCTCCCCAGGGCACTGTAACAGCACAGGGCACGAGAAAATGCCCCTGATGGTATTTGAAGGTGCAAAACTCTTCTGTGCAAAGGGCAAGCTCTGTCATGGTGGGCTGCTCTGCTTCTTGTGGTGGTTCCTCAAGGCAGATGTGGAAGATGACGCCTCGCAATTGCCATTGTGAGCGGCAGAGATGGCTCTGAACAGGAGGTGGTGTGAAGAGTCCCCTGCCATGTGAGTGACCTTCAGTTTAATATGCAGTGGGCTGGATTGTTTTTGTCTTGCAGCACCTCATTGAACAGAAAGGCAAGATGAGCTAAATCCCCCTTGTTGCTCTTGGATGCAGCAAAACTCCTTATGTGAATACGGGGACTAGGAGGTGACTCCATAAAAAGAATATTTAGCTGAGTTTTTAGATCTTCTCCCAGATTCTAATCTCCGTAGGCATAGAAACAGGTTTCTTTTTTTTTTTTTTTCTTCCTCTTTGACAACCATGCATCTGAAATTAGAGTTTAACTCCTACAGTTGTCAAAATAGATTTTCTGTGGTTTCAGAGCTTTTTGTAGCATAAAAAGGAGTGTTCGGTTTAAGATTCACCCCTGTCTTAGGAAGACTTAGGTTAGATTTTTCTGTAGGCTGATTTCTTTTTAGTTACAAGACTGGGTGTGGCTTTGGGTGCCCCTAACTATTGTAATTCCTCTCAAAGGAAAGAGTTTAAAAAGGGGTATTTTGGATGATGTAGGCCATTGGAGGTTATGTCTGTACAGTTACTTAACTGTACCACAGTTATTTTTACCAAATTTCAACCTGAGGATCACCAAGGCAGCTGAAAACTTCTGGGCTATTATAGATCACAATGAAGTTTTTTGTAACAGGAGGATCTGCTGCTCAGACAGAAAAAGTTTCTAGAAGTGGTTCAGTGACTTTATATGGCAGAACCTTTGCCCTTTTACGCCTTCACCATTTATGTTTTTAACAGCATACAGCTCAGAACCACCCAGGAAGGTTATTTAATAAAAATTTAAATCAGCTCAGCTAGGACTGTGCAAAACACTCTGAGCACAAATTTTATCCCATGAAAGTAAAAGCAGCAGCTTTGTAAATTCCCAGTCAGGACTGTGCTGTGTGTATGATGTGTTTGGTAGGGAGATGGATGATAAAGAGAGGAAAGATCATCTCCAAGTATTTTAAGAAATAAGAAATACCCTCTCCATGAAATTCAAAATTTTGACAGTAGCGGGCTTGTAAATTGTGAGGAATAGAGAGTGCACCAGGGATTATACAGCTACAAGTGTGAAAATAACTCAGGTGAAATAGGAAAACCTCTGTTTTAATGCCTTTATCTAGGCAAATCTAGGAAATTATTCTGTTTGTTTTAAATTTTCTGGACATTCTTCCCCCAGTGAAAAATGGAGTGTTAGTATTTCTTATTCCCTTCACTGTGGGCAACTGTAATTTATGCATCAAATTAAAAACACCTCCCACAGTGGGAGTCCGTCCATTTGAGATCCTATTCCAGGAAATTAATTTTCTGTTTCAGAGGAAGAAGAACAGGTAAAGATCTAAGTCATCTGGTCTGTCCTCCTCCTTCAAAGCACGACCAGCTGTACTTTGCTCATCCCTGGCAGATGAGTCCATAACTGCTCCTGAAGATCTCCAGTTCTGGAGGCTTTGCAGCATCCTTAGGGAAATCTATCCTGAGCTTAAGTGTCTTCCAATTAGACAGATTTGCCTATTATCTAACCTAAATCTCCTTAGCTGCAAGTTAAGCTCATTAATTTCTGTGGTATCCCAAGTAAAAATGGTGAATGGATTCTTCCCTTCCTTTTAGTCCATTAAGACTGTTATCAAATCTCCTCTGTCTCTGATTTTCTGTAGGCTGAGCATCAACAGTTTAAGCTCTTCTTGTCGGATAAATTTAATACCTCTGCCTCTTTTTATTTTTGTCTTAATTTTTAAAGATTACTCTTGCAAATTCTTTAGCTTTTTCCAGCACTGAGATACAATATTTCAGGTGATATCTAAATGAACTCTTATTTCTGGATCATGGCGTGGTTTTATGCCCCTGAGGAAATTGTTCCCACTCTTGTAAGGCCATGACATTTACTGAGTCATAAACAACTTATGATCTGCTGTAACCTTCTGATCAAGACTTCAGGGTTCCTAGTTAGCTGACTACTCACTCTATTTTCTTTGTGCCTCTAAATTTATTTGTTCCTTTTGAATTCCCTTCACTTTTCTAGTTTAACTTCTCCAATTAGCCATAGTTTTGTGGAGGATCTTTTTTTCATTCAGACTGTTTTTGTTTATGTTCTTATAGTTTCCTGCCCTCCTGTCTCATCTTCACAAAGAAAATGTGTACTATCTTTAATCCTGTTACCAAAACCATCACACAATATGAAAAGCAGCTCAGACACTGAAGAAACCTGACTTATTGCTCCCTTTCTAATTATGGGCACCTAATCAGTGTAGAAAATTGTTTTCCATCCTGTATTAGTACTGCATCAGTAGAAGATTAATGTAGTTCACAGGGGTTTAAGTTTGGTGGCTGTTTCTTGGTGCCTTGTTTTGATTTTTCCAGGTTTGCCCATAAAAATGTCAACAAGCCTACAAGTATCAGGATGTCTAACATCAATCTTTTTGGTTATTCCCCCCTTCTTTCTCTTTCTTTTGCCTCTGTTTTTCATGTGTCTGTTACCTTTGCTGTAGAAAGAAATTAAAAGTATTTCTCAGATGACTACTACTTGCTGAATCTTTTCTGACTCTCTCATAATCTAGAAGTTTACAACTCGTTTATTTGTTCCAGTGATTTTCCCAGGAAAGTAATCAGACTTCCCTGTAACTATCTGACCCTTAGTTTTGCCTTCTGCTTTTTCAGTGCAGACAGGCACAACTCTTCCCTTTTCTACCTGTCCATTGTCACAAGTTGTAAATGGCAATTAATTTCTACATTGCCTCAATCAGATTCTGTAATAAACTAGTTCCACCCTAGCTGTTTGGAAAAGAAATTTATCTAAATAGGCCTGGATATGTGTGTGTTTGTTTTTTGTTTGTTTTTGGTTTTTTTTTTGGTTTTGGTTTGGGGTTTTTTTTGAGAGGTCCTGTTTTGCTCCAATTCACTGGTATTAACTGGGCTGGGACCCTGATGGAAATTACGTCACTAGTGAAAAACGAAGCAAAAAGTTTTTAAAGTTTTTGGCCTTCCCCATTTTGGTCTTTCTGGGTTTCCTTCTCCATGCAGTAGCAGATGAGGAGCTTTTCTTTTTTCCCCTCTCTGTGGTAATGTGTGCTTCTCATATTGCTAGTACACTTTCAGAATGACTTCACTTAACTAAGTTGCTAGTTGTGTGTGTGCTCTTGGCTTTTCCACTTAGTATATACATTTGTGCTCTTCTTTTCTACTTGTCCTTGGTAAATAAAACCATTTTCTGATTTCTGGCCTTTGAAGTCAATAAATAAATTTGTTCTTTAGTAAAGTGGCATCTCAATGATCATCTGTTTCATCTTCCCACTCACATAATCTGTCTTTAATTGTCCTTTTTAGTAAACGAACTTCTGGTTCTCCTTTATATATTTTTTCCTCTTTCTTTAAACTTATTCAAAGCATTTTGAATTCTGCTTTCTTCTAGTCTTTGGTTTCCTTTAGCCTCTTCTGTTTCACCAGGGTTGTCAGCTGTAATCCTGTGGTGACTCTTCTGGGTACATAATAGACAGGTTATTGCCCCTGTGGGGTGATGATACTGAGGGCAGAATCTTCCCTGTCCCAAGAATAGGAGACCTGTGTGGGCTTCAGGGAAATGTGTGTGAGCCAAGTGATTGCTGTAGAAATGGAGAAGGGTTTGGGGAGAAGAATCCTACAGACAAATATAAGCAATGCACATGATGTGACAGAGCTAAAATACTGTGATCTCTTTGTATCGTCACATTAAAAATATGTCGAAGTTCTCTATTGTGTTTCTCTTGGGAAAGGCTATCTGGTTTTTCCTTCTGAGCAGCTTTTAATGTTTCATTTGTGTGTGTTTTCCCACTTGGGTTGCTGAACAGGAGTCTTCTGTGGACACAACTGAGTTGGCTTTTTATCACAGAGAAAACTGCAAAAGGACAAAGGGAAAATCTTGAAGCAATATCCCCTTCCATGAGCAAAATTACTAAGTTGTGACTGTATTACTGATGTACATGTTTTACGGTGATGATGTTTTTGTAGCATTTTTTTTTTTAGCTTTTCTTATGTTGGTTGCTGTTACCTAGGACCTAAAATCATGTTAGTTAATAGAACTAATATTCCATGTTACAGAGTAACTTTTTCTGAAAAGTCTGGATGCAAAAAGGAGGACTGTTATTTTCACTTTAACGATCCTTTTGTTTCAAGATCTCGCTAAAAGGAGGTTACACACGCACTGATTTTCCACTTTTAACTGCATAATTAAAATTTACCCATCTCAGAACAATTCCATTGGAGATTTTGTAAGACAATGTTAAATTAGATGAGTAAATGAATTAACAAAATTACTACAGAAAGGCCACTGAGAACACACCAATTTTGACCATTTACTTTTAGCATTTCAGTTTTAGCACGACACAGTAGATGTTGTGCATAAAAGCTGAAGGTTTATGTCACAGGAGAATAGTTTTGTTTTTTTTAAAATGCATTTTGTGAACTACTTATTAAACATATTTGTTACATGAAATATGATTCCTAAAGGTCTCTGTTGGAGATTGTCTGTTCTTTACTTTTTTATTTCTGGCCTATATCTTTAGTGTTATTTCGTTTTTTCAAGGATGGACAGTTCCAGAAAGGACTAAGTCAGACATGCTTTCCTGAATCCTTTGCATATAGTAAATGCAATTAGCAAACTCAGGAAGGTTGCTAGATATTGCAGGTAATGGCATGCAATTTTTATTCCCCTTATCTTTTCTGCACTAAAATATTGAAGTTATCTCATATTTTAATTTCACAGTGCTATCTACCTTGTAATATTTTTCTGCACACAACATACTGTATAATCTTAGGATCAATGAATTTTCTGTTATGTTCTAAAGTGCTATGTACATCAAAAAAGTGGCAAAAATGGGTTTTATGCATATTTTAGATGCCTGCTATACCTCTCATAGTGAACAAGATTATAAGCATCTGAACACAGTCACTGCTCATAACGAGGAAGATCAGCTGTAATGGAAATGCACCATCTCAAGTAGTTTTAGAAGCATAAAATATTAACAGACCATCTGTGTCAAATAATAAGTTAATAATACCTTTAGGTAAATGCTCTGATACTTTTGTCTGCGGCTGCCACGTTACTTGATGCTTTATAACAAAGTTTGAATATGGATTTTCATCCTTTGAAAAATACATAAAACATGCATGGTGAGAGCTTTATTTCTTGTTTGTGGCAAGGACAAGTTCATCAAGGTGCATCAAGATAGACTTGCACCCTGCACTAGATCCCTCCATGGACAGTAATTTTAGTTCCAAAGAACGGAGTTTCAACTTTGCACATATGAATACACTAGAAATGTAAATGAAAAATGGGTAGTTGGGGCTAATTTTGTCTCATTATTAAGGGTATTACCTTAATAATGTGATGAAATTAACACCAACTACCGATTTTAATAGAAAATCAAACCACAAGTGCTACATTAAAAACCATGTTCTCAATAGATCTAAGTTGCAACCTTTTAAGATGCTTAAGTCATGCAGATTAATTGATCTCAAGTGGCAACACACAGCCAAGCCTCAAAGTTTCACAAACTGCCCCCACTGTGACAGGTTGTTCTGGGGTAGCCAGACCGAGGAGGGAGGCCAGGCTATGGTGAGGACCAAGAAAAGCAAAGCTCCAGGGAAAAGTGACAGGGAGGCTCTGAAATCCACTCTCTAGTAATTTCTATGGTTTTCCTTCCAAGCTGAGAAACACAAAATAAGTAAGACTGTGCTCATAACCGTACTGGTAGTTGCGTATGTTACATGATGAGGAGTCCCACGAGGAGCTGCATCTTGAAAACTGAATTGTCTCATATCGGGGTATCCACTTCATCCCTTTATATGCTTAATATCTACACAGCCACTTGTGTAGATGTACCTAAATTTTATTATTTTTAGTAGAATGCTCTAAAATACGGGAATAGCATTGTGTAATTTCTGCAAGGTTGTATACCTTTCTACATGAATTTTCTAATCTATTGTAAACACACAAGGTTTTGCTTTTTATATTTTTTCCCCTTCAAAATTAAATAAACTTTTAATTAAATAAAGATTTTCACTTCAAAATGGAGTCTACAAATATCTAATCCCAGAGCTACAATTTCTCAACCTTCCTCCTCTTCTCTGAGATGTTGCTATGGTTATTACCCTGCTGGGTAGTGAAATGCAGTAATTTGTTTAGCAATTCCTTTCTTCCACAATACTGTACACATATATAGGAGGCTTCCATTTACCAAGTGCATCAGTGTGACAAGTCTGCTGTTTTTTCACAAATCCTTCTAATATAAGTCATGGTTTGTAAAACACATTTTTTTGGGTTAGTAACTGAAATTCTTATCCAGTAAAAATAAATTTCTCTGGCAGTAAAAACAAGTTTATAGAATGCTGTTCCAAGGACTGCCTTTCTCCCCTCTGCACAAAATTTGATGACCCTTTCCTTAGACAGAAGGGGCAGCACATGTCATGCATGATATCTTTTTGAATTTGTGGGTAATTAATTAGATGGCCTAATGATCAGAAGCTTGATAGAAACTTGAGTCACGATGGAGGTTTGATTAAGAGCAGGAGATTTGCACTTAGATCTGTGTAAGAGAAGTGGTGAGAATGAGAATATTCTTGTTGCATCTGTTATATTTTCAGTATTATCTGACTTAGATCTTAAGGCACAACTGTAATATAAGTGGTAAGCAATGATAAGGTTTGCAAGGGTTTCCTGGAGTGGGATGTGCATCTTCAAAATTGCTCAGTATCTATAAACCAATTACTTTACAAGTTTATCCAAACAGTTGGGCTGTGCTGAACATGAAATATTTGAAAGCAGAGAAGGTGGTTTTGGCACAGCAAACAAGATAAAAGCTTGGGGTTTACTTGGTAGATGGTGGTGATTGAGCTACACTGGGCCAAGATGTTGGTGTTGAGTACAGAATGTGCTGCACTGCAAGGCTTAAAGGGACAAAGAGGAAGGAACTGACAGGTAATGGAAAGATGCAAGGAAATAGGGTGCAGGTTGAAAGAGATTGAGTTTTGTTTAGACAGAAAACCCAGCAGGCTGATGCTTGGGAAGTATAGCAAAAGAAATCAGCACTGCTTTTGTTTGGTTGGGTTTTAGTTCAGAAATTCACAGGAGTTGCAGGCTTGATGCCACCTAATGAGCACCATGGACAGCAGTAGGTGCCTTCTGCCACCATTCTTAAGGCAGAGAATGTATTTGCACCTGATGAAAGATGTATAGGCTAATTAGGCTTTTTGCTGATAGGAAGTGGATGTAGATTCCCAACTCCACCTGGCAGCAAGTTGGTAGATGCTGCCTTTGTGAGCCTTTCCAATGCATGGACACCATGCTTTTGTCTGGGGATGCATCTTCAGCTGCAGGATCTTGTTAGTGTTGCTGTTCCTTTCTCTGTTACAGAACCTGTGCATTTCCTTGCCCAACCTCTGGCTGCAAGACCAGCCAGTCCTCTCAATGTACAGAATTAATTTTTAAACAATTTAAAGTTTGAATATACCTACCAAATGTCTCCTGTGCTACTTTACCATATCATAAGGTGGCTCTTCTACGGTGGATTTCCCTTTGTTTTATTCACTCTTTTCATAATGGTTCAAGTGATGCAATTTCCAGCTCTTCCTTTGGGAGGGAAACAGTACTGTGGTCTAATTAATCCCACAATCAGGTTGTTTTTTTCATATTAATCAAAACATATATTCTTAATTAACCCCCCAGGCCTTCTTGCTTTGCAGGGTCAGCAGAACACCTTAGAGTTGGTGGTCTGTGGCCATTCTTGCTGCTTTTTGTGTATTACAGCAGCTATCTCCTCAAATGACGTCAGGTGTTCTCTGATAGATTTCTTTCTTCTATATCCTGTTACTACTCATTGTTCACTGGTATTTTGCAGGATGAGAAAACTCTGGGGTCCATTTTCTGGAAGGAAAAAGTGAGGAATGGCCAAAACCAAAAGGTAAGACATTAAGCTCTTACATGGAGTTTTTGACAGCCACGGGCTGGTGCTATGAGGAAGCAGTCAACCAGCTAGCTGGATTTAGAGCCACAGCTACTTTCATGTAATTTGGGAAAAAATCCCCAGGGCAAACACAGTTCCATGACTGAATGATGTGGTGTCCACATCCTGTCCTGTAACCCTGCCCCCTCACTAGAGTGTGTTGTAATAACAGTGCTGTAACAATCCCTGTGCAGTGAATGAAGTAACAGTCCTGGAGGGGTTCATACAAAATGATCACATTTTGTTTCTGTGCAAGATCAGCTGAAAGCAGGAATAACATCTCATCCTTCCCCCCCTTTCTTTCAGCTGTTTGCATGTTTCAGTGCTATCTTTCAGCTCTCAGCGTTGCCAGGGTTTCAGCAAACGCCCCCATTCACTTCTGTGGGCTGAAATAAGTGTTTTATTGCAATCGTCTGGAACTTTCTTCATTGAGTCTCGCAGAAAAAGTGCATCTGTCAAGTGCGCCTGTCTTTCTGTACTCTGCTGTCACAAACTGATGCATAACTCCCAGAAGCATAGAGTTGTTCTCAGCACCTTCACTTACTTTTCATTTCTAAATCACCCAAGATTCTCCTAACCTTTTATTTGCCTCACCATCATGTAGTAAATTTGCAGTAGACTGACTTCTCACTCAGCCTTCCAGATTGTGTTTCTATTTTTCCACTTCATCTGCACCGCCTTAAGCCCATGGGTTTTTCCCTCAGGTTTGTGGGTACTTACTCTAATGTGCAGGATATTATAGAATCTGAAGTTTTAAGGGAGTTGGGTTAGCGTGAAGGGGTTTAAAACAGCATTAGTTTCAATTATTTGATTTTTCTGAAAGTCTTTTGTTGCCATCTCCTGTACTTTTCTAATCTCCCCCCTATTTTTGCTCAACCAAACATGGTCAGTGTAGCTTGAACATGGATATGTGTCCTTAAAGGCAAGGAATTCAGGGAATAAGCTTAAGAGAATGAGAGAGAATATGATCTCCAGTGTTTAAATTTTATGCAAAGTAGGAAAAGTACTCGAAATTTGGTCTTCCAAGATATTAATAACAATCATACAGGGGAAAAAAAAGTGTTGACAGCAGCCATCCAATTGTAATTGTTGCTTTTATAGGGTATATGTTCATTTAAAAATCATAATCATGTTGATGATTACAATCAATAGATTATAATTATGTTGATGTTATATGATGTTTTATGTTGATGTTGAAACTATAATCGTGTTGATGATTGAAGTCAACAAGTTGCAATTATGTTGTTTGGAAGTTGGATCAGGCTTTGCATGGCCTTGTAGATGAATCTGGAATACGTCCAAGGGTAGAAATTCTCTTTTTCCACTCAAGCCTGGCTCTGTCATCTGTACAGGCCCCCAGCAGGCGGATGTAGAAAGCCTCCCCCTTCTGCCTGAGCCTTGTCTGTCTTCTCTCAGCTCTCCTTGCACATGCTGTGCAGCAGTCACTGCCTGTGCTGATAGCTCTCCACTGAGCTTAGTCTAGCTGGACTTTGTCTTTTGTGTCCTCAAGGTCTCAGGTGTGTCCCATCTCAGTGCTTGGACTCTTGTGGGTCCAGTTTGCTCAGAATTAGCTCAGTCATCCTCTCTTCTGGGTGGAACTGCTTTTTGCCTTTGTACCAGGAGGTCTGTGAGCAGCCCACACAGCGTAAGATCGAGGCATTCATCTTCATCGAGTCCTTCCTGCATCCCTTGGCTCTGCAGCCTCCTCCCTCTGGAGCAGAGAGCCCACATTTCCTCAGTTTTCCTTTTGTTGCTTCTGTACCCAGATAAACTCTTCCATATCCACCATCACATCCTTTGCCAATCACGTTTCACCGTGCTTTGTGTGACAACACAACGTGATGTGCTCTATTGTGGAGTGGGAGAAGCTTCCCAAGGACTACAGGTCAGCCCAGAAAGGGAGCAGCTTCTGCTGACTGGTGCAGAGGAACTGGTGAAGGCATTGATGAAGGGTATCATGTCAGATAATTCATTAATAATAGAATTGAATGGGTTGGAAAAGATCTCCAAGATCATTGAGTCCAACCCTTGATCCAACTCTGGTCAGTTTACCAGATCATGGCACTCAAGACCTGTGATCAAAATCCAGAAAACTCTGCATTGGTTTCTCCAAAATAAGTGTCACCCTTGACAGCTTCAGAGAGGGGGCTGTGTGAGTTAAAATGCAGCTTTGCAGCTCTAAGCCCTGGATACCAAGGCAGAGCAGCTCCTTCAAACTCTTATTCAGCAGTAAAACATTAAAAGCTTGTTTTATCTATTCTTTTGACAACTGTGTCTTAATGACCCAGAAAGGAGGTATCCAAGCAAAAGCATAGTAGGACTTGAAAACCCTAAAGGAATTCAGTCACTAAATTGTCTACAATTATGTGACACCCACACATGCTGGCTTAATGTATTACACTGAGACTGTGTTGACGACTTCGCCAGCAGTTTCACATTAAAATCACTGAGCAAAGCATGGAGATTTTATTTTTCACTCTTTTTGTGGAGAAGTAAATTTAATAAATATTTTGTGAATATAATTATTTGATGCTAACTATATTTACATTGGCATATATCATTTTAAAAGGAACTATTAAACTCAGCAGTAAGAAGTGAGAATATGTATATATACAGTTCTGCTCGTTAAGTAGGACTGTGAACTGACTTCATCATCAAACCAGAGGTACATAAATGGAGAGTATATGCCAGTGAAATGTTTTACAGTTTGTGTTCTCATTTCTCTTAGAGGAGCAAATCTGATTTCCACCTCCTCCCCCACCCCCGGCCCAGTCAAAATGAGGATAAAATCTTTTAACCTTAATTTAAATTATAATGGTTAACAGAAGAAGGGTATCCTGTGAATTTGAAAAGTTTATTGTTTAAACTGAGGGTTATTTCCCTTGGTAATTTATTTCTAAGTGACAACTTTAAGAAAGCCTTGGTTACAGTAGCCTTTTGTCTTTATCAAGTCTTACTGTATAAACAAGAAAAACTTGAGATCAACATGAAGGTAAAAATTGCTGAAGAGAGGCTCCACTTAGTATTTCTGATGCCTCAGCATTGCTACAAACTAAGTCAAGGGACTTTGTTTGGGCTTTTACAGTTTTTAAGTGTAATAGTTCAGGAGCCTCAAGCTGAAATGGGTAGGCCTTGAAGAACACAGACATTCTGAGCACTGTGGAGAAATATCAATCGCTGGAGGGAAATCTCAAGATCACAGAAAAATATTAATATTCATTAAAATTAAAACTTTTTTTTTTTTCCTTTGGCTCTCTGTGCATTAGAGGAAAAGGAATTCCAGGGTTTTGCCAAAAATCTAAGACAGAACATATTTCTGCTGCTTGATGTCGAGCAAGTTAATGTTATACCTCAGTTTCCCTGTCCATAAATGGGGATAATGATACTTATCTCCTGTAAATTGCTTTGGGAACTTTTGATTATGAAAGTTGAATATGATTATTCATTATGTTTGCTTCCTATGAATATTCTAGTGAATGTGTTTCGCAAGGGGATGATTAATTTTCAACAAATATCGGAGACTTGAGAAAATGAGTTTATATCCTCATAAATATAAATGTTCTGTTTCAGATATTGAGGAAATGTGACATATTTGTATTCCATACAAATGAAGGCAGTATTCTCAAAAGAGGAACACTGAGCCCACACGTGCTAATCACATGTTCTTTCATGCCAAGAGCTATCGAGATTCCCTCATGCCAAGAGGGAACAGTTCTGAGTAAGGAATATATATTTATATATACTTTAGTCTAAAAGTAAGGAAGAGATGTAGATACAGAGTTTACGAAGGTATGGTTATTTCCCCATGTTACAGAGGTAAAACATTGGAGATGTTTTCTCTGACAGGTTTCAAATACACAAAGAATCATTCTGCCTCTTGCATTGTTTGGTATGACACAGGTCATGACGATTGTATTGTGTCACAAATGTCCCTGGAGTGCACCTGCAGGGAGATGAATAAGTGTACGTTTTAGAGAGACCTGAACCGTCAAGAGATAGGAAATGTGGGGTTTGCCTGTGTGGGTGTTTCTAGTGGTGGGTCACCCTCACATTCTACTCACAGGTGAGTGTCTCTGTCTTGGTCTTGTTGCCCTCTGTTCTCTCCATGCAGATGCTTGGATGGTACAGTCACATAGCACTGGAGACTCCTTTGGGATAGGCTAAAGAGGTCAAGTCTTTGTCTACCAATAAAGAGACATGTTTTTACTTTAACCTTGAGATCATACTCATCTTATATTTGCACTTTCTCTTGCATTTCTCAGCTCTCTTTAAAAATGGTTACCAGACTGGTGTCACATGGGCTGGAACACTGTCTTGGTCTGTGTCAGATACTGAATTAGGGTCTATTTTTGTTTGTTCCCAGCATCACGACAGAGTAAGTGAATTGCTTCTCCACGTATTCGCTGCTTCCTTGTTAGGATGGCAGCTTTTTTGGCTTTGAGCTGTCATCCCCTTGGCAGGGCCTGCGTTCCACAGTCTGTAATTCTGCTCAGCGTTTGCTTCAATGCAACCTTCTCAGGAGTTAAAGTCTTTCCATATGTTTTTTTGTCACTTCATCACCCACAGATTTTAATAGGACTATTTGTATTGGTATTCAAGTGTGTGATCAAAATGATTCTCATCTTGATGATTCTTTGCTTCCTGCTCTTTCGCAGTTACCCTACAATCTACCAGCATTTTTTACCGAATAACAATTTGAGTGGGTTTGTGTGTGTCTTTAAAAAAAATCAAAAAAATCTTGATGTAAGAGAGTTCATAATTAAAAATTCCCACCAAAGAATTTGTAGCTGAAATGATTAAATCTAATGAACAAAAGCAGAATGAGTATCAATACTGTTATCTTCCTCTTGCTGTTGAAAAATGAGATGCAAGTGGTATCCTTTTAATTGTTTAACAAGCATACTTGCACAGGTTCAGATGAACACAATTGTACTTTGCTCTGAGGACCAGAAGTTAAGAAGTAAGTGGGAATTTAGTGTTCTTGCTAGAGAAAAACTCTTAGATTTTACTACAACTCTACTCTCAGTGCTCAGGAAACATGGGGCAAAACAACAGGACTGATCAGGAACGAGTTGTATCAGCAGAGATGGTTTGGGGACCAGCCCTGAATTTAGTGTCTGGTATTACTAAAAAGCTCTTTTCATTAACAGTAATAATTCAGCCTTCCCCAGAAATACAAATGTAGAGCTGTCTAATTCATGCAAATGAATAATTTCCATTTCTAGTGTCGAAACACCAGAAGCATCATTGATATATTGGGATCAGGAGCCAAAGAAAGGCTTCAGGTAGTCTGAACCAAATAAAGTAGTAACTAAAGATTGTTCATACAACATTTCTGTAGGTATAACTTTAAAAAAGTTATCTTCGCTTATAGGAGCTTAATTGAATAATTATTGCCCTGTGGGCAGACTAAAGGTCAGCAAACCCTAAATCCAGCTCCTCTCTAACAATCTGAAGATTAGTTGGGGCATTTAAAAAACCTAAAGAAAAACCCCAGCAAAAGCAAACCAACAGGCCAGAGCTCTATAATTTTGTCAAGTTTTATTTTATTTCATTTTTTTTTCAGAGGTGTGAATAGATATTGAATTGTGCCTGAAAAGTGTGATTGTTTTGTCACTCCTGCTGCACTGAGGGATTTTTATTTTGGCAGTTATCGTTAAGTAAAAACTGCCAGTGAAAGAGTTGAGCTAGAGGAACATATTTGAAAGATTCCTGCACCAGTCAAACTCGCTTAGCCCCTTAATCCCTTACATTGGCAGTTGAATCCAAGAAAAAATGTGGTAGTGCACAGAGGAGCTATAAACAAACAAAGCTTGAAGCTCTTGGCACCTTAAAAAAATTGCTTGTTTCTCGTAAATACATTGCAATAAAACAATAGCTACTGAACATTAGTGGAGAGAGAAATCAGCCATGAGGAACTCAAAGTAGGTGGCTTTCCAGTTGTGGGGAAAAAGCGACAAGAAAGAGGTTGACATAAATCCTGCAAGTACTGTATGAGGCTTCTGAGGACTTATTAATAAAACACACCTGTAGAACACATGCAGAAAGCTAAGCTTGTTGGTGGTTTGGATGGTGGAATATTTGTTAGGCACCAAGAGACTCTGTGCCCTGTGATTTAAATTGCTTGTTTTGATTACCCATTATACTACCCCTGCCTTACCACCCCTCCTTAGGTCTAATTGCTCCCACTCTGCAACGTTTTTGCTGCTGAATATGGGCAAGAAATGAAACTAGATGTCACATTTGTGACAGCAAGGATTCGTTCTCATGATTTAGAAAGTTTCACTGTGAATAGTTTGAGTATCCTGCTAGAAATGCAAAGTGAGGAATTTTTGTGCTGACTTGATGCTTATGCCTAAAACTGAAAAAGCAACATTTGATATTGTTGAGTTTGGATTGAAATTCTGCTCCACTAGCATTACCCTCCTGCAAAGTACAGTGAGGTAGAAAAACTGCATAAAATAGATGACAAACAGACAAAGTAAAGATCTTTAGTTGGCCACTTCTTACATGCAGAAGGTATTTATTAGTGGGGACAACTATATATATCCATAACTATCTCTTTTAGTAGGTGGAGTGGGCAGGTGAGGAATTAAGGGAAAATTGTCAGTAAGCTATTTTCAACTGAATCTACTTGTCTTTTGTTCCGTAGCTTGTCTTTCTTTGATTTAATATCCCATACGTTGCCCTCTCTGCCATCTGTCACTTAGGTCTGCTCATGATGCTTTCACACCACTTGCTGGATCTCCCATCAATAAACTGGTCATTATCAGCTGATGAACACACCAGAAAACTGGCTGATATATTCTTTGCTGGTGGTGAAATCTAATGATTAATGCCAGAATGCATTTTCATCAGCCTAAAACTTTCATCATGATGGGAATATCACTTTGCTTTCTCCTTGCCCTCACTTTTGCAGTAAGATTGGCACGAGACAGAGATGAGGTGTTTTCAGTAAATAGGCAAGGCCTTCCCCAAAGCAGCAGACTGGACATCACATCAGAGAGGAGCATTCTTCCTTGTAATTTTAAAAAGTAGTGGAAGGAGAGGCTCTAGAGGATAAGATAGATATATCTGGGAGTCTTGCAGCATCTTAAATTTCAAGTTACTTCCCTATGCTTAGTAAGATGTGTGTGGGAAAAGCATTAGGTGTTGTTTGTGTAATTCACTTCATTTGTATAAAGCTGCTCCTTGGAGTGGTGAGGAAAGCGTGTGCTGGTGTGCCTGTTGGGTGAGGATTGCAGGGTTGATCCCGTGAGAGTGTGTACTACACACTCTTGTTAGCAGTAGGATTTAATAAATCCCAAGTCTCCAGGCTGCCCCAGGTGAGTTTGCATCCCGAGCCACATCATTTCCAGAGCACACACTTTATCCCCCAGCACAGACGTGGCAGAACAGAGGCTTCTCATGCACTCCCTCCTCCTCCCTGCTCCCTGAGTGAGAACTAGAGGGTGGGAAGGCATTGGACATTTGACTTTCTAAAGTGTCTCTGCCCAATCTGATCAGTTTTCAGGCTTATTTAAGCCTGGAAGCAGCACAGACAGCAGCATAGGTTCTAAATATGTGTAACTATATTGTGTGACCATAGTGGGGTCTCTGACAACCTGGGACCTTTCGAATGGTGAAGGTGCTCCACATCTAATAATGCCATTTGATGTCACCTCTCCAGACACAGGATTTCATTTTGGTGTTGTTCTAAGAGTAATCCCCGTGGAAGTCAGTACTACCAATGAGGTGTTAGGTAGCTGCTGCAAGAGACTGAAATGCTCCCAGGCAGTTCATGTGCAACGCAGGCAGCAGAATACAGGCACACCATCATTTCTGATTAATACACCATAAGGTATTAATCATGTGCCTCACTGCTATCATCTCTAGAGATCAGAGAAATTATCATTTGTTGTTTAAATGTGAACTAAGGAGATAATCCCTATTTACTTTCCAATACTTGGAAAGAACTTAAGTCAGAATGATATTTTAATAGTATGGTTTCTGTCCACATCCAGGTTTGATGTTTGGAATTCACTACATCATAATTTTATCCTGGAATTCACAGGGGACTTATTTTCACTTACATGAAGATCTCTTCATACTATTCTGTCAGTAAAAAGGAGACTTCAAGTGGGAGTAAATTACACTAATACCCAGTGCTGTTATATCACCAAAGAGATGCAAAGTGACGTTATTGGAGTTGAACAGGATGCCCATCTGCTCGCTTCACTTCCCAACAAAAAGTAGTTGTCTCCTGAACCAAAAAGGAAGCAGTGACTAAACTTAGACTGATGGGAATGGCAGCAGTCCTTTTTTTTTGCTGCACACCTGATTTAAGCCTGTTGAAGGGAATCTGCCACTACTACCAGTTTTCTAAGCAGGGATGTTCCTTGGGATGGATGTACTGCTACGTCAGTTTGGGTAAAACCTCAGAGTACAAACTGTGGATGCTCTTTGCTGGTGCTTTAGAGTAGAGAATGTGTGTGAGTGCCTGCATGGGCTGTGTGACAGGATGAGGAAAATGAATTATCACTGGTGAGCAACAATGGGTTATTAAAAAGCAGTGCTTGCTTCAGAGAGAGATGTCACAGTTTTCAGTTGGATTTCTTGAAAACAACCAAGCAACCCCTCAAAGACACAGCCCATCAAGAAACAAAACTACCAGGAGAGACCTGTAACATGTTTAAAAAAACTGATATTTGGTACTCAGGCACTACATGATAACAGGAGAGCTCTTGAAATCCACTTAGGATCTTCCTATCTCCTAGATTTCATTTCAGAATCCAGAGCTATATCTAAAGCTGGTTTTTTTTCTGGCTTTAATATTTCACTTTGTTGATTTTCATTGAAAACAAATTTCTTTTGTGAAGGATTCCTTTATGAGAGTCTTGAAACTTCTGATCTTGATTTTTTTGTGTAGCTGACTGATAATCAATCTTTTTTATTTTTATAAATAATACCTTTTAGTTGTAATATTTTGATAAAATTTACTCTGAATTATTATGATTAATACATTTCAGCATCAAAAGCAAAGAATAATTCTGTAGTACTTGATGTTCTGATTTTCTTTACAATTTAAAAGCAGTTGCTTTGCATATGAAGTCACATTATCTGTTTAAAAATATAAATGCATAAATTACAGTTCTAAATATTTCAATTTGCCTTTTGTCTTCTGTATGGTTTCAAAGCTTATTGCAAAGTGACCACATCTGGGTTTTGACAAATGCAAATGAAATCCTCAGAGTGAGTGTGTGATGTGGCTGTGGGTGGTGCAAGAAACCTCCAAAGCCATCTTCCCAGTCAAGTCTGACAACAGTGGTGTGAACCCAGAAGGCAGTGGTTGGGTGTGGGTTTTATGGAGAGAAGTAATTTAATGATACATTCTGGCTGAGTTAATATTGAGCTTTGGAATGGAAGGGAAGGAAATGAAATGTTTTGGTGATACTTTCAAGAACAAAGCTGTTGGAAAAGGAGTAGGGAAAGCAGATGATTATGTGTCTGAGCCTTGGTCTAATCGACAAGTGGTGTTAGAGGTGTCAGAGGTTGGACTTGAAGATCTCAGAGGTCATTCCAACCTCGTGATTCTGTGAGTTTGAGAAGGCTCCTAGAAAAGTTGCAGTAAGGGAAAAAAAGGAAGACAAATGTTCCTCACCTAAGTAAGTTTGGACCAGCAGCAGTTGTGGCCATGTAAAATTGTGCAAACAAAATCTCACAGCAAAGTTATAGTCATTTGATGAAGCCTCTCATGATATTCCCATAATATGAAAAGCAAGGAAGGTGGTTCTGATTGCAGCCTTTTCTTGTATTCCACTCATGTCCACCAGTGAGTTCACAGATGGCAAATGTGGGCAGTGTTGGATTAAGATGTCATCTGTAGCTGCCTTTGTTGATGAAGGGCTCACAAAAGAGAAGATTTACCACTGACCAGCAAAGCTGAGCTTTTTGTTCAGTGGCAAAACCCAAAAAGGTCCCAAAGAGAGAGGTGAGGTGAAGGGGGATAGATGTGCAGTTCACGTCCTGAAGCAAGTGCACATTAGAGCATTTGAGTCTGGTCTTCGTCTTTTTTGTAACTGTGGCTAAATAGCAATCAAAGGGAGTTTGCAGGCCCTGGATGTGCAGCTGGAACAGTGCACCTGCTCCTTTTGGTCCACACCCTCACTTGGTGCCAGTGTGAAATCAGCATCTCAACACCATCACTTTGAAAGAAGAAAGTGAAAAAGAGAGAGCAATTCCTTTCATTATTTTATTCACTAATTGGGCTTAATTTCCAGCACAGCTATTTTGGTCCATTAATTTCTGCCTTCGTGCTCCGCTTGTTTACCAGAAATTATCTGAACACAGCTGTTTGATTTCATGAGTAGGCATTTTTTGGTTTGCACTACTTAAGTATTTCTGTCTTCAGCATTTGACTTTCATAAAATGCTTTTATGCATCAGCCTGAGCTCTGGGATGACTAGAGTAGATTTGTCTGTGGAACAGGAGCTACAGAAAACAGTAGTAGCATGGCCTTTATTTCTCTGCCATATACATTGGCTAATTTGGGGTTTTCTTGCTTCTGATTTCTTAGTGAACTTCAAGAAACTGGAGCAGAAACAATATAAAAAGAAAAGACAGTTCAGGAATATGTGAACCTCATCTACTTTACATTCCAACACAATTTTTAGCACTCTGCCTTTACTTCAGAGAAAATGTGGAGGAAGACTGAATTTACTATGTCTTCTGAACCATCCCACCCTTTTTAACTGAGGCAGTTGTGCTGAGATCTGAATTATTTGGTGAGCAAGAATTCAAATGCCTGCAAAGGGAGGGGTGGTGGAGAGGAAACCCTCTCAGTGAGAATCTCCTGTGCAGAAATGAAAGGGGTGGTGAGAAGAGCAATAAGTTTGTGCAGTTTGAAAGCAGCGAGTGGCTCAAGCACTGCTAAATCAACGTTTTTTCACCAGAGATTTACATGGTTTTTAACAGAGAGACTTGCAGTGTATTTCTGTGATTACCAATGCTGTTGGAACATGAAATTCAGTGGTCCCGTGTAACAGTATAATGTCATTGTCCACAGATTCCACTGGCTGTTGTAGGGGAAATACAGAGCTCTACAAAACTATATTTTATCTTGTATAATGTTCACTAAAGCTTTACAGCAGGCTTAATCAGCTGGACATGAATTAATGATGGTTAGCAAACAAAAAATAATGAATTCCAAATAAATACTTATTGCATAATTGAAGTCACAAGAATTTGCTATGAATAAAATATATTTGTATTTACAGTGCATAAATTCAGTTGTGACACTGTTGGCCATAAACAGCTTTCTGATGGAAGTATTGATGAGTTGTGTTAAATTAGTAATAGCTTGAATACATTTCTTAATTACGTCACCAACTTGGTGTGCAGGAGAGGAGCCTGAAGTGAATTGGCTGCCATTTGTTTTGTCTGTACTGGGGGAACAAAATGAATAGTGTGTTCTTTTTTCTTTATTTTTAAACTCTAATACATGCTCAAGAGCCTCAGTTAATGACAGGATGTTTTGGATGAGTCTTTTTGTGTTTAAATATGCAGTGGATGTTATGCAGTTTGCTTCTGCTTTGCCAAAGACAATTCAGATAATTTTTTTCATTGATGAAATAATAAGCACAGATTTGCATGTGTTGCAGGAAATGTAAATAGGCTTCTCTGGACCTTCTCAAAGAGCAAGATAGAATATACCAGAGAGCTGCATTAATGTTGCAGTATTAACAAAAAACCCCTTAAGTTTTAAAAAGAAACAAACAAAGCTAAAGGCATAATTTGGGGGTACTCAGGGGTCACTCTGGAGTCATCAGTGTAATCCTGTGCAACAGAGGCTCTTAATTCTCTGGATATATTCAGCATTTAAAAAGGGAAAGCTCAGAAGAACAACACCTGTGCTGTGAGAGATTCCTGTGAGATCATGTTGTGCTGTTTAGTGACCTGGGAGAGAACTGATTTCCAGACCTAGGTGCTCTTTGGGACTGGGTTAGTGTGGGAACTTCATAGACAACATAATTTTTTTGGACACCAATTTCCTATTCATAAAATGAGAATGACTCTTACCTCTGCAGCTGGGATGGTGTGAAGTTTATATAACATTTTTAATCCATCAGTCACTGCAGTGCTAGTTTTTGAAAGATGATTTGACTGCTTCCAGCTGAATTAGCATCACATATTTCAGTGGATGTGGAATTTGGTTTTTAATGTGTGTTGAGTATAAAGCACGCCTTGCTTTGGAAGCGTGTTATCACTGTTGCTATCCTTATCTGAGAGCCCTGGTTATGGCCCAGAGTAAAATCCTCCTTGCAAAGGGCTCTGAAAAGGAAACAGATAAGTAGAAAAAGCAAGAAAGTGCAAGTTCATGATAGGCAGAATCCTTAATGTGTCAGCAGTCTTATTATGCCTCAGTCTTCTTTTTTTTTTTTTTCCACAGCAAATAGGAAGTCTCAGGAGATAATTATGAAACAAATGATGAGCCTTGTCACTGGGAGTCACTCCTAAGAGAGAAGTGCAGAATGGTAAGTGTTCCATGGTGCTTGTTTAAAAAATGTTGTTAGGATGGGTTAAAGGAAGGCTGGAGGATCATGAGGCAAAATGCAGCAAATGGGATGTGAGAGGCTGGGGTGGTGGAGCGAGGGCGGAGGGACTTGAATCTGTGACAGGGACTCATGGGGCAACCAGCCTGAAGAATATAGACTGGATTTTAAAATCATCTGCAACAGTATCAACCTCTGGGTGATTTCCTGAACCTTAAAGGAGCAGGTGATGTCCTGAATTTTCTAACTGAAATGCAAGGATTGATTTTCTTGGTTCTTTCTCAATGCCCAGAAAAACTTTCTGAAGTATGAAACTACATTGGAAAAAATATCCTGAATGAAAGGCAGAGTAAAAAACAATGATCCCTGTACACAATCCTTGTGTCCCATCAAAGGTACATCCATTTGTGGGTTGGGATCTGATGCCCCATTAGGGTCTGTGCTCCTCTTAACAAGCTCAAGTAGACTCACTGCACTTGCACTGAAATCCCAATGGATTCATCCTGGAGGGAGTGCTTGTGATCTCTGAAAACTGTGACCCTCACTTGAAAACCTGAAGCAGTAGAGAGCACCCTCTGTGGAAATGTTGAAACGCTTCAAGTCACAGCTCTGCCTTTGGTCTCTCAAAGAATTTCCAGATCTGGTCTAAGAAAACACCCTTTTGAGAGGTGATAAAATTCTTTGTTGTGTGCATTTTAACATTAACCAGGAAACGAAGAATGAAGGGTAGTGGTGTGTTGACATCAGTGGTACCCTCAGTTCTCCCCTTTTTGTGTTTTATAAATGTTTCTTAAAGGCATCAACACAAAGAATACACCTTGCCTGCTTCCTTTCTCCTTTGTTTCACTAGTTAAGAAAAGTTCAGAATGATAAAACTGGAACCATTTTGGTTGTTTTTCTTTTGCTTGCAAAAAAAGACAAGTTAGAATGAGATTTACAGTGCTGATAAAACTCCTGATCTACCTAGTCTTGGATGCTTCTTCTGACCAGGCACTAGATGCCTGTGGAGAGTTGGAGAGCCTCCCACTCAACAGTTCTAGTAAAATCTGTTTTCCAAATAAATATTCTCAACAGTAGAGCCAGATAACACACGGAAATAGCTTCATTATTTGTCATAAGATTTGCAACATTTAGGTCATACCTAGACCAAGGACAAAGAAACAGTCAGATTTTCACTTTATTGCCCCTATTTCATCAGTAGCAGGAGTAGGTCAGAACAATTACAGTACATCTCATAAAACTGTCTGCCTCTGCCTCCCTACTCTGCAACTTGATTATTCTGTATAAATTTTGAACTGAAACTGTAAAAATCTGCAATATTTATACTATGACATGAAGCTGCAATGATGTGAAACCTCTCCATTCAGTTATGCTATGTCTGATCACAAAGGAATTGGGATTTTGAGCAGATTTGTCTCTTTACAGTCTGTAAGAAAATAACAGACTTTATCCTTCCCAGGTTTGTTTTACTGTACCATGTTATTTTAGAGTTATATAATATTTTTGTCATACCCTCGGGAAAGAATCATTAAAACAAACTCCAGCAATATCTATGGGTTAGATTTTTGAAGAGAAAAATGACACCACGTGAAATATTCTTTAGAACTTTGCAAGAACATGACTATTTTAGGACCTGAAAAGAGCAAACTTTTACGTCCTTGTGGCAGTGCCACTTGTGTTCTGTTTTTCAAATGTTGTCAAAAATTATAAAGCATAAAAGCTTTCAAGCACTGAAGATTAATCCTCCCTCCCAGAAAGATATAGATTGTAGTCAAATTCTATAAACCTCATTTTGCTTCTAGCTACATATTTTTAAGTATAATTCTGCAGCAATATCAAAGCAGATGGTGCAACAGCAGCATTGAAAAAGCATTTGGTGTATTGTAAGTGTCAGGTTAGAATTCACAACCTGATGAATTGCCCACAAGTTCAGTGCTAAAATGGTGCCATTTCTGTTTTAAAATAACTAAGTTAGAAACTATTTTCAGACCTAGAATTAAAATATATATAAAAAAAGAAAATAAATAACCCATATGTCCCTTGTTTTTAAATATTTAAGTGTCAACTAGAATTGTGAAAGCAACCATTATGTGGGTTGTATTGCTATAAAGCTTTCCATTTGCTTGGAATTTTCATACTGGGTGAACAGTGTTCTCAAAGACCTTTGCAGCTGGTATCGTCAGCAGATGCATGAGACTGGAGTTTTACATACTACTTCAGGACCAAACACACTTCGCTTTGAAGGAAACTTTGTCTTAAAGTTAGCAAATTCTCAACAATATCACTGGGTGGAAGCAGGGAAATCTTCCTGAGATGATAGTTAAAAATTGACCTTTCTAACTATGAATAATGTCAAGTGCTGAAGCCATTAAAGTTTGCTTTCCTCACAACTATACAGCTACCCGATGCTACTTCATATATCTACTCAGGGGAAAGAAGAAAAAGTTAGGATATCTTTCATAGTCTAGCTAAGAGGAGACAGCTCCCATTTAGCTGGCAATTCCCACAAAGAAATCCGAGGTTTTATACCTCTATTTGAGTGCTGGAGGATTCACGGACCTTCATTTAGAAGCTGGGAAGATGGAGAACTGGCAGAAACTCTGGAATAAGAACTTTCCAGAGAATAAGAAACTGCTTATTCCAAAGTTTCTCTGCTCTCCTTGTTAGGGAGAGAATCCCCCACTGGCAGATCGGTGGCAGAAGACCTGCGTGAATTTGCCATCTGACAAGCTCTGACAGCATCGGTTCCCTTGTCAATGCTAATGCAGCTGGGAATCGTCTTTGGGAGGGGAGCCAAGCATTGATTTGCTTCTGGAGCTGTGCTGGTTCTTTGGCAGCCCTGTGGGCTTGGGGAAACCTGGAAACGCAGAGCAGAGCTTGCCTCTGAATGTGCTGCCTTGCTGGAAACAGATGCTTTTGTAACAGGAACCAACGTGCTGTTACACTGGTGTGCTCAGCACTGGTGCTGCTGGTCTCGGTGGGACGGTGGTGATGGGAGCACGTGGCTCCCTAGGCTGGGTCTGCTGACTGACTTCCAGATTTCAGTTCTGACTTTGCTTCTCCCCAGTTCTGGGAGCTCTTGGAGGGCTTAGCTGTGGGTTTTATCTGTGGTTATTGAGATTCTGACTTGGAGATGTGCTTTATGAGAGAGCAAAACTAGTACCTCTGTCACTGTGGATGGTTATGAGCAGGCTGGGGCATCATCTACACTGAGCCACCTTCAGGAATAAAACTTCCCAGCCAGGTTGGGAGTTTGGTGCATCTGCAGTGTAAGTGAGAATCAGTGGCATTGCAAGTCATCAGGTGTATCCCAGAGGTGGGCAATGATAGCTCTGCTGCCAAGATGGGCAGTGCACTCCTGCAGAGTTCTCTATGGTTTCCCATGTGTTGACCCATGGAGGAGGCAGCTGCTTCTCAAGAGACTGGAAAAAAATGAGGAGTCTGGCTAGAAGTGTTCCACTGAATGACAGGTTTATGGCTATAAACATATTACATGAGGTGTGTTATTTGAAAGAGATCCAAACTGCTTTTCTGGGGGGAAAACAAACAAACAAAAAACCCACAAACAAAAACAAACCAAACAAAAAACCAAACAAACCAACAAAAACATAAAAACAAGAATCCTCAAATTCTGAAGTGAGGAAAAGACAAAAGGGGGGGCTCTTTGTACATGAGTGAGGTTTTTTTTTCTCCTGCTATGAAGCAGAGCTGATGTTTAATCAAAACTTCAGTGAATTTAATATACACTGTAGGTGTTTTAGTACCTATAACCTTATTTCTTGCTTGGTTTCTTGAAAGGAAAATAACCTCTCCTAGGATTTGTTTTTAATGAAATGTAGGTAATATGTTTTCTGAGCTTATGAGGGTGATGCCGTGAGGCTGCTCTGGGAGGGAGTGTGGAGAGTCCTTTCCCATCTGTCCTTCAAAGACACTGGCTCTGGGAAATCCCCCTGAGAGCAGGTGCCCCTTTCTGGGTCAGTGCTGCTGGCACGCTCTGCTCCAGTGCCAGGAAGGGCACAGAGGCTCTCAGGTGAGGACAGTGGAATGTAGCAAAGGGTGTGCTACCCCAAAAACTGCTAACCAAGGGGAAAGAAAACATTGTTTCTCCTCTTTCCGCTGGGATAAGTCACAGCTTTTCTAATTAACTAAATGTAGCCTTAGCAAAAGCTTGAAAATGATCTGCATCTTTATTTGCCTTCTTCAGAGCATAGTATTTAAATTAGCAGTAGTGCTAAGCAAAGACTTGACAAAGGCAAGGTTTGTAGATGCTTTGCATAAAATCAGAGAATCAAGTCCATCCCCAAGAGTCACACCCTGTGCCCGAGAGCGTCATCCAAACACTCCTGGAGCTCTGGCAGCCTTGGGGTCCTCTGCAGTCCCACCACCCTCTGGGGGAAGAACCCTTTCCTAATGCCCAACCTAAACCTCCCCTGGTACAACTTCAGGCCATTCCCTGGGTCCTGTCACTGGTCACACATCCTGGCACTGGGTGTAGAAGGTTTGGCTGACTGCAGCTGTGGAGGGCTTGAGGAAGGTACCCAGACCTGATATCCCAGGAATTGCAGTCCAGATCTGTTTTTGGCTTCAGGAGTCAAAGCAGAAGGGGGCATTGTTAACTTATGTGCCACTGTGAGCTCACAAGAGGTTTGCATATTTGTGCAGGAAAGATGATCTTCTACTTTACAGTGAGATTTGACCTGACAGTACCTAAGAAAGTTATTCTTAAGGTTTTCCTGTTGTAGTGTGAATGCTCAAGTAGTATAATGTAGGGTTGGTTTACTTTTAGGTTACATAGCTGTAATTTTTATGAAATCCTGCTGTTCTAACCTTTCCTGGCCTACTGGGGTTAATGCTGAAAATAACCTCAGAGTTTACAAAAAGCCTGAAATTTTCCAAGTGAATTAAGCGATTCTTCAGCTGTTACAGAAATGAATGTTGGTTTGGGTATGTTCTAGGAGGTCTGTAGTTATTCTCACACCCACACACAAACACTTGATATGCTTGCTCTGATGGAGAAGTTGCTGGCAGAACAGTCGATAGGCAGGTTGATGCTGATGAGAGGACAGAGCTGACACCACACTGCAGAGAATGTCACAGTTGTTAATTATCCAAATCAAGGTGACCAGAACCAAAGGGCAGAGTGAAGAAACCAAATCTTCTTGATTCAATTCTACTACCTGAAGGCCCTGAAGTGGGACACAGCTCCTTGTGTTGCTCATTGATGTCCTGCCTTCTTTTTCAGCTGTTAAAGAGTAAAACAGGCAGTGAGTACTCCCTTAGCACTTCCAGCTGTGACACACCACATTATTTTTTTAGCTGTATTATGTCTTCAACGATGATGACATGTGATATCCAAACCCAAGGTGATTCTGTAGTCCAAAACCAAGGGAAAGCAATGCATCCTAACACCCTGGACCAATGACAAGGTGAAAATCCTGGGAAGGCTCTGCCTGACCTCCCTACCCCGAGTGTGTCCCACCGCTGATGGAGTTGCCTTGGAAACAGGTGACTGTGCAGAGGCAGCACCGAGAGGGTCCTCACTTGGTGGCCATGGCCCTTGGGGGCCCCATTACAGAATGTCTCATGTTTAGAAATCCTTTGCAACAAGGCTCCTGGTGTCACTTATTAGCAGTAAAGTGCAGGGCAGCCTTCATCAGCATCAGCTACCAATTTGGTTCTTTTGGAAATTAATCCACATTGATGGCATGTAAGATTTTTTTTTGGGGGGGGGGGGGGATTTTATGCTTGAACAGAATTCTCACTTGCTCTTTTTATGCTGCCACTTGACACAGGAGCCTCTAATTCGTGTGCTTTTCTACTCATTATATGGATTTCAGCCTTCTCAGTGAAATGAAGTAACAACTTGCAGGGGGAGGATGGGCAGAGGCAAGAAACTCAGAGAAGTATTTTGTCTGCCTTAAATTACAGGATTGGAGTGAAGCAATTTTAATCTTCATTGACTAATCTGCTTTTATTTTCTTAAATTATTTAAGTTTCATATCTTCATCTTTACTAAGCAGTGTTTTGATTCTCCTTTAAAAGGCAAGCCAAAATATTACCATTTATTTGACTGCTATAGAAATTAGTGTATACCTACCTGATTTTTGTTCTGCTACCCCATAGAAAGTAAGAGATGAATAAGATATTTAAAATGTTGTAAGGTAGCCAGGCATCCAGTGTGAAAACTATTTCAGTTACAAGGGAAGTGCAGGATGAAAAACTCAGGTTTAGGACTGCAGAAAAGACTTTGTTTGTTCTTGTGTTTTGTTTTTCTTGTTTGGTTTTTGTGATGTTTGTTTATTCTGTTGTTATTGTTTCATTTTCCTGCAAATATTGAAAAAAAAAAAATCTGTTTTGTGTGAAAATGTCCCAGAGAACCCAAAATCTGTTAATTATCAATCTGTGGTACAACAGGTCCTCATCCCCTCCACAGTGGTAATGCATAAAATTCTCCTCAGATGTAACATCCTGGTAGGCTGCTGAAAGAAAGGGAGGAGGGCATTTCACTCTTCATTTTGAGTTCTTTGGTCCCTTTCAATGACAGTTGGGAGATATTTCATGGGAAAGGGTAAAAGGGATGGAAGAAGCAGGCAAATATAAGAATTTAATTTAAAACCCAAAGATGTTCAGGTATTATCTTTTAATTAAAAATCCCAGCCAATACAAGCCTGAAAAGCTGAGAGAAATGAGAAGTATGTACTCAATAGATGGCCTTTTCATACAGTCACAGTTTTGGGGTCTTTAAGAACCTCTCTGCTTCATAGTTGAATTCCCGTAATCCAAAGTGTGCATGCACTACTGTATACAAAGATCAGTATCTGCTGAATAAACTGCTTTCTTGTCATTAAGGCTTGACATTTCTGTTCATTGTGGCTGCCTCGGTGCCATAAACTTTTCCTGGAGGATATACAAACTCTATTTTCAGACATGAATACCAGGAAGGGGCTGCTTATGAAATAGGGAGAAGGAATTATTCTTGTTCACAGAAGATGACAGGAGAGGAACACAAGTTACTGACATATGCTGCACATTTGCAGACAACTGGGGATACAGAAATCAGAGAAACAAGATGGCCTGTTAGGTTTTTGGTCTCCTAATCCCTCACTGATGCAGGTTTGTTTTCCTACAGGAAATTCTCCTAGGCTTTCTACAGTCAAGTTTTAAATGGCTTTGGCGTTGGGACATTTGATACTTTCCCTGTGAGATTGTACTGGAGCCAGTATATTTCACTGGTAGGTTGTCTCCTTGTGTTCTATAATAGAAAAAAAAAAAAAAAAAAAATTTCTCTATGGTGAAATTATAATGAAATACTGCCCCTGCAGAAACTGAGCCTGTAAAGATCCTGCAAGAAAAATGAATGGCAAAACTCCAAAGACAGGAAAAAAAAGATAAATTCAAAATGGCAAACAATGGAAGGAGAGAACCTGTTAACAAGAAGAAATCTGAATTGCTTGAACTTCGCTGTGTGAAAGGTCTCATTTTCTGAAGTCTCCTTTTCTTCCACCATCATCTCTTAATTACAGTGAAAGTGTCCCTTGAATACCTGACATCGTTTCTAATTGGATCTCATTCATTGTTGTTCACGATACTCTCATCCCTAAAGTTGTTATTTATATATATATTCATGTTATTAATATTTAAAAACCCTGTGAGCTCCAAGCTGTAAGTTGCAATTTACTTTTTTTTATGCTTCCACTTGAGCAAGAATGTGCATAATTACCACTGAGAATTGCCCCACCAAAAAATAACCAGCACCACAAGACTAGTAAACATCTCCATCAAAAATCCTTCAAAATGTATTTCTGGAAAAGTAGAGTTAGGCTGTGATTTCCCACTGCCCTCTGAGCTTTCCTCAGTTATTCTAATTCCCTCTAAGTTGCAGTTGCACTATTAGGTATCCCCTGTGGCTGTCAGGGATGTTGAAGCTGTGTTTGTGGCTATGTCCTTTATCCTGGCTCCTGGGGACAGAAAGTGGGGATTGGCTGCTCTGCACACAGAGATGACTTTTGGATGAGAGAAAGTAAAATAAGCAAATTTCCTCCTTTTTATGCTTGGATCTTCCACATGGTATCTCAGGGCATTCTCTTTCTGGGTTGTTTAGATTGAAGCAAACTGTTGCTGTTTTAATAAAAATCGTAAGAATTTTCCCTCTTACTTTGCTTTCTAAAACTCCTGGAAGTTCAGAGCTCTGACAACTTTTCTTCATGTAATAATTACAAGCTAATGCTAATAATTTTCTTGAATTTTATATTGTTATTTCCCAAACTGGAGAATAGCTGAAGACATTGCAATCTCATAAATTATTTGAAGTAGGTTTTCAGTTAACCTTCATTTCCTTGGAGGAACTCTCTTCAAATGGCAGAGGGGAAAAAAAACTGTTCTGAGGATGATCGAGTTCAGAAGTGGCAATAGCTGCTCCTGCTGTGAGTGATGTTCTTTCAACTAACAATCCTTGTAAGTTTTTGTTTAACATAGAATATCATATTAATTGAGAGTGAAATGTCAGTGAACCACTCGGCTACAGTGAAACTTCGTGGTGTGTCTGCACTGACTGTTTCTCTCAGTGCTGACTGAAACCTGCTCAGCTCAAAACATCAAAAAGAAAGGTGTAAGAGGGAGTGTTGTGGACTCAAGTGTGTCCAAGTGGAAACCCTGACATTTTCCATTGACTGCTGTCATTCTGAAGGCTTTGCTTTTGTGCACACCAAATGCCTTCCCAGGGCTGAGTGTTTGGGAGGGTGAGGCAGCCAGATCTGAATGGAGCAGACACTTCTCCAGCTGAGCCTCCCAAAGGACTCCTCCTGGGTGGTATCATCAGTGCATGTGTCTACTCTCCTTATCACTTATTGCTTAAAACCAAATAAAAGTGGATGCTATTTCCTTTAAAAACTCGACAAAGGAATGTCTTCTATGGATCCTCTTTTTGTGTTGTAACATTAGAATAAATTTTCCCTAAGTGTAGAATGTCTGAAAATTTGCATTTATGAACGCTCTCAGGCTTTTGTAATAAGCATAGTCTTACCCAAAGCTGTGGAATTGCACATGTGAGAATCCAAGTTTGTCATGTCCTTATCAAGTGAATGACATTGTCCAGCAAAATTAGAGCAAGCACAGCTCACTCTGTCAAACCTTCCTGGCTCCTAAAAGTGCAGTGAGACAAACGGGACTGAGATGTGGCTGATACCAACCTGCTCTTCCTGAGAATATATTTGGGTCAGCAGAGATGAAAACAAGCAAACAAAACCACTCCATCACTCTTCCCACACACTTCAAATATCTGTGGTAGAACTCTGAAGGCTCAGAAGGGACATCTGGAGCCAGAGCAGTGTGATTTAGTGTGACTCGCCAGCTTGGTGATTGAGGACTGACTACTCCCACTGTCTCTCTGCTTCGATTCAGATTCTGCACAGAACCAGTAATGACTGCTGTTTGTGCTGGGGTGCAGTGATCTCTCTCTGGAAGCAATTCCTCCTTCTCTTCCAAGATGCTAAGCAAACAACACTGTGACTGTTTCAGGCAGATGGAAGAGTCCAGTTATACATAAAAGAAGGGAGAGATGCTCCAGCTGTAAACCAGTTGCTCAGTTAACAGCCTCTTTGGAGGCTCTGCTTCAGCCTAAGCACACCCACTGGTGCTGTTCCTCTGTGTGTGGTCACAAGAGTCTTGGTCCAGCTTTGTTACTCGAGGGGAGCAGTGTCAACACTGCCTTTGGTTACCTGATTCTTCCACTCGTTGTCTCCTGAGGGAGCCTCCCCTTTCTGTCCTACAAATCTTGTGCTGCATTTCTAATGCCAGCAACACTGGGAATCCTCTCCCGGACAAGGCATCACCTTCCTTCCACATAGCTCCAAATGGATGTAAATCCAAGTGATGTTTGAATTGCCAGTGAGAGCCTGAGAGAAGCTGAATCGGTATGAGCAGGGGTGAGAAGCTGATGTAAAAGGTGCCCTGGTACCTCCGGTCTCTAGGGATGTCTGTTGCCCCAGGCAGAGCAGATGCCTCATGGAGAGCTCCTCTGCTGCACTTTCTTTCCTGGGGATTGTTAGAGATGGCTGGAGGAGTCACGGCCAGGCCTTTGGCAGCTGCTGTGTGTGGGGGCTGAGTTCAGCCCCTTTCAGAGATAGACCATTAGGTCCCTTGTGCCCCTCGAATTGGGGTTTCTGATGCAGCACTCCCTGGCCCTCACATTTGAAAATTCACAGTAAGCTTGTGTTTGGGTGATACTAATCAGTTCACTTTAGCTGTCAGCCTTTTAATTAAAATATGACAAATAATACAATTAAATAATTCTGCCTTCCCTGTGCATGTTAAAACCCTGAGGTTACTTGGTTTCGTTCTGCGTGAAACTGCAGTCTTTTAGGAATTCTCTCTAGTAAACTCCCATCCAAACCACTGGGGATTTCAACAATCTGTTGAAATTTCACCACATTTTCAAGTTATTTATAGATACAGTCTTGCATCACTGAAATATTTCTGCCATATTGTTCCAGGCAAAGCCAGTAAATTCAATATGTCATTGTGTATCCTCAGACTTGCCTCCAAGGCCTTGTTTTTCACAGAGTAAAAAAATACTTTATAGAAGAGTGGGAGCTGTCTGACTGCGAAATGGGCTTGAATAATAACACCAGGCTCTCAGCTGAAATGTTATACTCGAGATGAATCATCAAGTGCTCATTAAACATCTATCTACTCCAGGAAGAGATAACAAATCTTCCTCTTGATGTTACCCTTAGGATCTGGACAAAAAAAAATAATTTTATATCGGAACGTGAAAGTCGCAAACTTGACCAAGCCATCAGCTGTAGTTTCACTTCCATTTAATTCTAACCTGAGAAACTCCTGCCTTTTGATGCTGTAGTAACATTAACATAAGAGCACTCAGTATCCTTAGAAGGCCTTGCATAAAGCATGGAAAAGACTAAGTCACATTCCGTCCTCTTTGGACAAAATATCTTTTGGCTTAAATATCAAAACAGCATTCCCTGCCATCAAAACACAACAGGCCATCAGGGCACACCATGAAACCCAAGACATCAGGCAGCCTTTTTTGAGACACTCAATTTCAGTTTGCACCTTTTGCCTGTAAACTCAATTTTATAGTGGGAAGGCCACATTTAGAATAAGAAATAGATACAAAGGCTGTGATCAGGAATAAGTTTCTGTAGTCTTCAAGCCCATTTCAGGACTGGCAGCTGTGGATCAGGTTAATAGTCTGATTGAGCTCTTACTACATTCTTTATGTGGCTTCAGATTCCTTTACAAGTAGCAGATCTCCTGTGTCCTGCTCTGACTGTGTCTGATGCCACAGTGGAAGCTCTTCTGTGCTGTCACTGAATTGAATTCCCTCTTCCTGCTGTGATGTGACCCCCTCTTTGCCCTGTGTTCAAAACGTGCCTGGTAATGGCTGCAGCACTTCTGTCCCTCCTGCAATCACTGCATTTGAATCACATTTTAACCCAGGTTTAACTTGTGCTGCAAGGCTGTACACTGTTTAATGCAACAAACTGTCGATTTTATGTTTGCACAAATATTTGGTTTTTAATGTTTTCATAGCTTACTCTGCAGTCTCAGCAAACAAAACTTCCAGGTCTGCAAAATCATGTACCGAGACTGTCACGTGTGTGTTTTGCCATTGCTTTGGGGGTTTTTTGTTCCTCATTTAATTGAGAGGCAACTATGAACAGTTTTTAGCCTCTTCCTTACTTCATCTTAATTACAGTATCTATTAATTTATATCGTGTTAATACTTTAATGATGTGAGAGGCAGTGAGTGGCTACTGTTCATTAGCCATAAAAAATGCTGTCTGAGTTTTGGTTTTTGACTTTTTCTTTTCTTTTTCTTATTTTGTTTGTTTGGGTATTTTTTTTAGATCTGTGTAAGATCAGTTTTGTTACATGTAGAATACTGTAAGGATGAATGAGGTAAAGATATTTTCATTCATGGCAAACTAAAATATCTCTAAAGGATCCTCAAATTGTTAATTTGCTATGAACAAATGTCTCAATTAAAGCTGCTTTTACATTTCCTCATCATTCTATGATTGTTAAAAAATGAACTTTGTTTTAAGTCCCTTTGGCAATTCATGCTTTGTTTATTGGCAAAAACTTCCTGCCAAGTTGGTGTTTGTCTCCTCGTGCTTGACACATCCTCTTTGGGTAAAAAGGCTGGCACTGGGTGCAGAAGGTGACCAGATACCTGGATAATGAGTGGCTTGTTCTGTGTTGCTTCTGGTACCTGCAGTGTGGAACCTTTTCTGTGCAGGTGAAGTTCACCTGGGGCCAAAGGGCTCTTCAAAGCACAGGACTGGCAGAGGCCAAGAGTGCCAGGAGGTCTGGGGGGGTGTGGATCTCTGCCTTGGGAGAGCTGTGGTTTGCACGTATCACGTTCAAGGTAGAACAGAGAAGGGATGATCAGGGGATGACTCATAATATGAGACTCCAAGTTACAATCCCCCCTCAGTTTTTCTCACTGACTGGTAGGTCTCTCTGCACAAGACTCTCTGAATTTGATCTCCTGCTAACAGGATGTTAATTTTACCCTGACAAAGTTTAATATGTGAATGCAGCAAGTATTGGTAACCCTGAAGCTTGCTTAGCTTTGTAAAATATTCAAGACATGTCAGATGAAAATTGGACAATTGACTTTTTTTATTGAACTCTCTGGATTTCAAATATTTGATAAGTTCCTCTTTAATGCAATAATTGCAATGAATTAGCAGCAGAAGCCTACATTTTATGTGAATAATGGTGTTTTAATACCAGCTTGCTTTTGGCCAACGCAAGGCCACAAAAGGAAGCAGAGAGAATGGAGTTGTGGCAGGAATGAGTGATGAGACTTGTGAGATGTTAAAATTGCAGAATTTACAGGCAGCCCCACTGTCTTCCTCACTTTGTGCATCATCTGAGAAGAAGTGCCAAAGCTTGTCTTTATTTATTGCTGTTCAGTCCTGTGTGTTATTTGCAAGAGCACGAGGTAGTGAGGAAAAGAGAACTCCAGAGGGTTTTCTGCAGGGCGAGGGGGTGGGAGGCACGTCTTGCTTTTCTACCCTTGGTTTGTATGAGCAAGAAGGAATCATGAGGAGCAGTTTAAAATCACAGAGGATATCCCATTCCTGTGTGGTCCTCTCAGTCTACAAAGGAGAGGCAAATGGCTTTGTACAGCCTTCTGTTTGATGTCTGGATGGAAAAACAGACTGTAAAATAAATTAAGGTTATTGTTGCTTGAATCTTAAAATGAGATTTCATGTGCTGTGGAGAAGTGTTAGACTGCTGGTCTGTAAAATGTCAGGCAGTATGGAGAGAGAATCACAGAATCATTAAGGCTGGAAAATACCTAAAAAATACATTAAAGAAATAGCAAGTCCAACCTGTGACCAATCACCACCCTGTCAACCAAACCATAGCATTAAATGACACATCTCGTCGTTTCTTGGACACCTCCAGGGATGGTGACTCCAGTACCTCCCTGGGCAGCCTCTTCCAATGCTTGACAAGCCTTTTAGTGGAAGAATTCTTCCTGATGTCCAACCTGAACCTGCCTTGGCATGGACTGGGGCTGTGTCCTCTTGTCCCATTGCTTGCTGCCTGGGAGAAGAGACTGATCCCCACCTGGCTCTAACCTTCTTTCAGGCAGCTCTAGAGAGCAATAATGTCTCCCCTGAGCGTCTTGCAGACCAAACAACTCCAGTTCCCTCAGATGCCCCGGAGGCTGCAGCAGCAGCATCATCAGCAGGTGTTTTGGGCTCACTAAATTTTGTTGTGGAGTGTCGAGTTCTCCCATATTTATGTGCCTGTAGTTGCTTATATGCCAAACCTGCCTTTAACTTCTGATTGCTTAACTTAAGATCAGTCCTCTTGTGTGTGTTTACCACTTCCATCAAACCACTAAGGATCCATCTTTTCCTGATTTTCTCTTTAGAGAACACCAGGAGAAACTTTTGGCACAGATCTTTCGAGTCCCGATGTATTGGTGACTGAGCGTTCTGGAACACATGCTTGCATTTGTTGGAGGTAAGAGCTCCTTGCTTTGAGTCCTCATTCTAGAGACTTCCTTCTGTTCACAACCAGTTCTTTTCCTGTTAAATTCTGTGTAAACAAAGTGAGAAAAGGAAGCAGCCCTGAGAACACAAAGAGTGGACCCCCCATGCAGGCTGATAGCTCTCTTGTGAGGAGAGCACAACTGCAGGAAAACAATCGAGTAAATGACACAGATAATAAAAGGGAAGTAGTTAATCACCTTCAGTGTGCCCTTCACCAAAGGCAAAACGCTCCCCTCCACCTCTGTGTACTGCCATCCACCATACAAACAAACACTACAAAAACCCTAATTATCTGAACTGATGGTGAGTATTTCCAGTGCTGCAGCCACAGAGATGTGCAGTTGAAACAGCCTTTTCCATGGCAGGTTCATTTGTCAAATCCAGAATGTGTTGTAAAACATTTTGCTAAGTTTCTGGTGAAATGAGGATAGGTCTTTCAAAAATCCATTCAGCAGGTAACTGGTGAGGCGCTCTGCAGACACCTTCGGTTACTGTTGGTGGGGTGGGGAAGGGCAGGGAGTCAGGGATGGGCACTGGGAAGTGGCAGCATTGCTGGGTAGGAGTGGGCCAGGAGGGGGATAAAACATAATTTATATATTGTCTCTGTATATCTCCAAGAGTGGCTTAGATGCCTGAAAAGAAATAGCTGGGAGCTTTTTGTTGGCTTGCTGCCAAACATTACAATCATTCCTTAAGCAATTTCGAACTTTTCTTTCACAGAAAAATCTAAAATATAATTCCCTTATAAAGCTCAGTTTAAAAGAGAAAGAACAACTCCTGAGAATTGGAAAATGTGTGTTGATGAGCACAGTTTTTTGTTACAAAGTGTTGCTGAATTTCAGGTGTTTGAAATGCTGCAGTTTGGAGGTAATTCCCTGATTCAAAACACGTGTTTGTACCAGAATGTTTTGTTTGGGTTGTTTTTTTTTCCCCTTTCTTTCATTTCTTTGGGGAGTTTTTTGTTGTTTGGTTTTTTTTTTGCTTTGGGGTTTTTTTGGGGGGGTTGTTTTTGGTTTGGTTTGGTTTTTTTGTTTGTTTGGTTGGTTGGTTTTTGTTTTTGTGCCCCCAACCATCCTGGCTTTTCCAAGATGAAAAGAATGTGTCTGGTGTGTAAAATGCTTTGATTTATCAGAGGTAAGCCCTGCTGTTAGCAGAGATAAAGGACCTTGTTTACAAGGTGTCTATATCCTTAGAAAAAAACCTAAAAATAGGAGTTTCCAATAATTGAATAAGGTGTGGTGAATGTGTAGATTAAACCAGAAGGCCAACAGCAAACATGATGAACTTCAAAAGAACAGCTTCTCATCTCTCTGGGGACCTTCATTAACGAGTCACCAGATAGGCAATTACTGTACAGTTCTTATAATGACCAGGATCAGACACAAGCAATCAGCACAGTAGGCAGCAAGAAAGCAAGCAGAAAAACCTGTGAAAATATGCCATTAAATCTTAATTATTCTTCAAAAGAAAACAAGCACAACTAGGGGGCAAATAACTGTAAAGAACATACAGAACTGTATCCAAACCTGCTGGCTCAGGGCAATGATATTTAGTTATTAGCAGCATCAACATTTATTTAAAGCTAACCACTGTATTCACACACCACTCAGAGGTGTATTTTCCACCTGTTTGTTAAAATCCTGAGGAAAAACTGGTGTTTGCCACCACGGGCTTGTTCTTCAAATTAAGACACGTGCCCTGTGCCCTCCTAGTTTTGGTCTCTCTTCTGCTCCCCTGTAGGAACTGCAGCAAAGGCTGAGGCTCCAGGTGGACGTGGGGAAAATGAGAGACAGCTTTTCCCAGCAGAGGGACTTCAGTTGGTAAAGGAGGCCAGGCCATTATGGGGGAGGGAGAGAGGTCAGCAGGGCTGCCCAGCACCACCAGGGCTGATGAAGAGCCAGCCCTCCACCCAAGGGGTATTTGTGGGAGCAGATTTGGAGCAGGTCTGTGGGGTTTATTCACCAGTGAATGCTCCTCAGCTCCTGCGTTGCATAAGAGGGTTCTTCGCAGCTAAGCAATCCTGTTTAGCTCACTGGAATTCCCTGGGGAAACTCTTTCATGATTATGGGAATATGAGTTTCTTGATGAGTTTCTACTCATTCTTCTTTGTAAGACATAATTATGAACCTATAAATAAGGAAGGTCCTGTGCACATCCTGTTGTTGGGGAGGAGGAGTACTCAGAAAAGAAGTTATTGCCAGTACCTAGACAGTTGTCTTTCATCCACCCTGACATGCCTTTTAAAAAGAAATCCTATGCAGTTGGGAAACAAAAATCATTCTCAACATTTGCCTTGCAGCAAAAAAATTCAGCTTTTTGTCTGTGCCCTCCAAATTGCCCTTATATGAGTAAACTCACTTTAGTGTCTTAAGGATTGTGAATAATCAGTGCAATGTGGATTTAATACTTGATCATCTTCACAAAGTGTGTGAGCCACCTGTGTCTTTTGCTGGTATTTTTGTGTGTGTGTGTGTGTGTATAAATTGTTTCAACCTTTCAAAAAGTGAAGGTGTTTAGGATGAAGAGAACAAAAAAGCAAATCCAAAAGTAGAGATACTGTTGGTATAATGATCACCTGTCCTAAGTCCAGAGTACACCAAGGCTGAGGTTTGGGAAATGGAGTCTTTTCCACTTCTTGCAAAGCATATTAGCAGGAAAGACAGTAGAAAGAGTCAAAAAACCCCCAAACTCTAAGAAAGGAGTAATGGTGTCTCTAATGGCAATGCAAAATTAATCTGTTTATTAGGTAAGTGCAAGCAAGTTCTGTGAAATTCACTGTCTCTCTCCACACCTAGGGACATCTGAGCTTAAAATTGATAACTCACTTAGGATAACCTTCCTTCACAGGAGTGCATGGAGGAAGTCACTTATTTGCAGTTTTGTGGATTTAGCTCCAGAGTATTGTATGACTAATTGTCTAATGACTTTTTCCTGAGTGTTTTTCATAGTGTGCCATACTTTCCCTGCAGAAAGAATAATTATGTAAATAACTATTATCAGAATATAGTGTGCAGCTAAAAAGTGTAGGATGCATTGTATGATCATATATTTGTATAATAACTCTGGCTCCGTGAAAGATAAAAGTGAATATTGAAGCTGTGGTGGCTTATTTATATCTATTGCTGTACACTCATCACCAAAGGTATTTTAACAAGTTAAAGATTTGTTTTATCTGATATGGGCTATTCAATGTGGGGAACACCCAAAGGAAATAGTAACATTTTGCACTCTGAGCTCCCACATATGGGGGCTGAAACTGGTGATGCATCAGTGCTTTTGATTTTGGTGTTGACTATCACAATGATAATCCTTCAGTAAGAATTCCTTTCGTTTTCTTGGGAAATCAAACAAGATAACAGGAATAATTAATCTGTTGTGCTTGTTAGCATTACTGATCTCCGAAATGTTAAAAAAGTCATGTTCAAATCTTTCATCTTTTTGTGTTCTGAATCACTGTTTAACTTGGTTCTTGAAATCAGTATTTAGTTATCAGTCTGGAGGATGTGGTAGTGTTCAGGTTAGTCTGGAGCAAGAAGGATGCATTTGCCAGTGTTCTGGTTTCATCAGCAACTAATGTTAAAACCAAAAAGATGACAATAGAACAATTCAGCCAATTTCCAAAACCAGCGCTGATCCTACTGTAATGCACTTTAAGATACCTTACTGATGTAAGTCAGACTTGTTCCTAAAAGATGTTAATTAACATACTCCTTTGAAGCAGTTTTAGGATGTCTGTGATGAGAAAATAAGAAAGTTAATTTAGTAACTACTGCAGTTAAATAAATTTATCAGTTATTTTGGGCATCATTATTGAACCAAATAGATGTCATAGACTAAATCTCAATTCTCAACGTTGTTTTCTAAATAGGAACTCATAGTGGTTTTCTGGATCCTGAGCTTTTATGATTTGATGTTAAAATTAGGTAGTGCTCACAGATTCACTTCACTCTTGCCTCCCCCAGCACACGTCATGTGTCAGTACAATGTTCACCTGCCTGAAGTCCAAAGTACTCCAAGGCTTGAGGTCTGGGAAATGGACTTGAACCCTTTTCTACTTCTTGCAAACCATACTAGCAGGAAAGACAGTAGAAAGAGGTAAAAATCTCTTGCTACTGTGGCTTTTCCTGAAGCAGATGGGAGTGGCACAATGTCCCACTGATTCAGGGTGAACCAGGTGACTGTGGAGTCCTGTGGGCTCCTGAATGGGCAGTTTGTCCTCTGGTCACACCACATTCACCAGACAGACTTGTGAGTTGTCATCTGATTTTGCCATGGATTCCTGATTCCTCTTGAATGATCTGAAAGCTGCAAATAATGATATGTGTGAGTTCTTACTGGGTTGTTATCTAACACCTTTGCAAGGGTTTAGAAGCAAGAAAACCTAATCAAAGACATTTTTCCTGATATCCCTGTCTTCCTTTGGCATGTGCAATGCTTTCTTGAGTTCTCCGTGAATCTTTCCTAAATAATCAGTATAAGCAGACAGACATTCACAGGGTGCCTGTGTTTCTGATGGAAAAAATAAGAGAAACCTCTCACTGGCTCCCCTGCCTGTCAGCCCCAGCCCTTCCCATGGCTCCCCCTGTGTGGCTGGCCACAGGAAATGTCTGAAACATGAAGTACCCAGACACGTTTCCCAGAATTACATCTGGAAAGCACATTGAGCACGTACAAAGATGATGTCCATTAACAGAGAGATTTACAGTACCTGCAGATGCATTGCTGTGTATCCAAACCTGTAAAAGTTACTTCCAATTTCTGTGTGGGTCTGTGGAATAGTGAGGGCAAGAGACTTGCCAGTGTCGCCTAATGAACTCCCAGAGCTGACATTAAAATGCAGCAGCTCATGGCTCCCCACATCTATATTCAGTTTATCATCAGTGGTATCTTTTGATCATTATGAAGTCTTTAATTTTGCATTGGTGGGTTCTGTTTCAGCAGTTAATATTGACTGTCCTGACTGTGCTTCATTTCTGTGTGAGATTAACAGATAATTATTGCCAACTACATTGAGGATGTGACAGGAGTTCATGACCTAAGCAGAAAGATCCTCTCTGGCAAGACATTTTTTTCCCCATGTTTTCCTTTTCGTTACTTCATACTTTTTCTCTGCCTTCCTGCTCACCCTTTTCTCTTTCTCTTAAAGCTTTTGATGTCAACTGGGCTGACAGGTCAAAGTGAGCAATTGCCTTTCCTTGTCTTCAGATGATGCACGTCACCTCTGAAATGCTCTTGGATGGTGCCGTGACCTGGAGCACATCTCAGTCCACTCCCTAATGCAGAACTTTGTGTTAAAACCAATCCAAAAGTTTGTCTTGGAGTCTGTATTATTCAGAAGATGGGCCCTACTATTTAACTTCAATGACTTGATTTGTTTCACTGGTGAAATTACCTTCTTAGTGCTGCTATTGGAATATTTTATGTCACATTCCCTTCTGAAGTTTTCTCTCTGCCAAGTGTCAGTACCTGAGTCCTGACAAGTTTCTGAGCATGGTCCAGAACTGGGGTTTTTGTTGTTATTTGGTGAGGTTATTTTCCTGAAGATTTTGTCCAGGGCACGATGCCTGACAAAGGCACAGGTTGCTGCAGCAGCCTGACTGTGCACATATACTTATGAAGCACTTGAAATATTAACCTCTATCAAACTTCAAGAGAGATCTCATGGAGGAAATGTAACTGCATGACAGTTTTGCTTTGTTTAGGAAGTCTCAGTTTTAATCTAAAACTACTAGGTAACCTCCAGGTAGATACCTACAAAAAACCCGGGCCTTTAAAAATACATGTACATTTTTAAGTGTTTAGCTTGAAATATCTTAAATGTGCTTTATTTCCACTGGGACATATTTTCAGCAAATCAAATCCTTTAAAGAGTTCCATCAATATGGTTTGGGGTTTGTTTTGTTCCTGGCCTCAGGGATTTAAAAGCTGCGCTGCCCTTGGGGGCAGCTGTGGATCAGCCCAGCTGACAGCAGTGTCTGTGTGCTGAGTGTCTCCAGGTCTTCTCTCCGGGAGTTGTCAACAGAGAGCTCTCCTGATAGAAGGAACCCCAAAATTAAGAAACACCAGGGCCTGATGTGCAGGCTGCATGCTTAACTAATATCAGACCTCATGTCTGATTTTTCCCTTAGAAGTTTAAAAAGAATTAATTGCTGTGCACTTCACACTGTGCATGTGTTTGTTGTTTGAGACACACTGAAGTCCATGTTGGTTGGATCCTCAAAATACTTTGTTTCTTCTGTTCCCCAGACAGGAGGAGAGTTTTTTGCCTGGTCTCATTCTTCTCTGTCTGGCCAACTACCTTTACTTAACCACACTTAATGGGGTCAATAAGTATTTTTTTTAACAGCTTCTTTACCAGGACATTTTTAAATCTCGATTCATCTAAATTGTTCTGTTTTACTGCCTTTTCCCAAACCAACCCACAGAGCAAATGAAATTTTTTATTGTAAATATTCCCATGACCTGGTCTAACCACGAAGTATTATCGGATTAATGAGGATCATTCCTATGTCCTTCAGTTCTGTTTACATCATTAAAAGTATATAAGTAGCAGATAAAGAAAAAAGCCCTGGTTCATTCTATCTGAAAGTATTTAAATTTAATTTAGAAGATTAAGCATACCTGTTTCAACAGCAGAAAGCATTTTATAGAAGTGAATTGTTAGCAATAGCTAGAGAAAGGCCAAAGAAAACATTTTGACTTGATTCACAATGAATAATTTTGCCTTGTAGCTAGTTTTCTTCTTGAAATATAAGCCAGAGATATATTTCATTATTAACCTTTTGAACCAGGCCAAGTATAATTGGCAATTCTCCTGCCACGTCCATTTGTCTGTATTATGCTGTTCCTTTTATAGAAGAAATAATTGCCATTTTTTTTCTGTGTACAGTTTTGGGTTTTTTTTCAGCCAACCTTTGTAAAAGATCAGAAATATTATCAAGCCCCCAAATGATATCCTATTCCATCTAGGTTTAGCCAACAACAATTTGCGGTTGTATATAAAGGTATTTCAATATGTTCAATATGAAAGAGGAGAGCAATTGAGCAATTCTGTTCAGCAGATTGGATTATTACCCCTGTCTCTATTAAAGTCTGGCAACAATGCTCTTAGAGATGATTTTGCTATTTCTTAGCATACCACAGCACACAACAGAGGCTTGCAAGTCATTCCACGCCATTCACCTGCCTCGTCTGAAATCACCTGCTGTCAGTAATAATGCCCTTTGTTTACTGAAGAGTTAATCAAAAATTTGGCCAGCTGTAACTGGAATTACCTTTTCTTATCTTAGCTGTCAACCTTGTCCTTTGGACAGTATATTTTCAGGAATAGATATATATATATAACATAGTAACAGGTAACAGAACAGCCTTAACATCTGGAGAAGAAACTACCTTCAATCAAAGTACAGGATGATCTGTTTCAGTACTTTTCTGACAGGTGGGACATTTCAGAGAAGGGCCCCACTAAGACTTTTTAATGATCTTTACTTACTGAATCAGTATCTTTTTTTCCCTGTTGGTTGCTTGCCGATTGCTGAATATTTGCCCTTTGCCCCTAATCATTATTTAATACATTAAAAAATACACCATCAGGGACATAATTTTTATTTCTCCTATTAGTTATACTTCTGCTGAGTGCACTGTTCACTGGTGGGTACTAGCATGCTGTTTTACAGTAGAAATGACACAAAAGGGGCACACATTTTCATTAGAAAGGCAATTATCAGGCTGGTGGTTGATGGTTTACTGCTCCTTTGGCCCACAATTTATTATGTAAGGCAGAAACTGCAGTAATATGTTTTGATACATCTGCCTCAGTCCAGAAACTTTTCAAGTCCATGGGTGTTCTGCCCTTGACCTCCTCCTGAGCTGAATGTAGAGCACTCAGCTGCTGGGATATCAGTAGCATCTTGAGATCCACAGATAAAAGCCATTAGAGTGGAATTGGATATTATCACTTTTGGCTTTGCTTTCATTACACAGTGAGACATTCTTTTGGTAGGATATCTGCCCATTTCTGCCTCCTCACATCCCTGAATTAAATCCAGGCTGAATTGTCAGTCACTGAAAGCATCTATTACAAAGGCACTGTTATCAGGAGCCTCTGAAGTTTACAATTTTTTATTAAAAACCTCAAGTGAAGTGATTTAGTGGCTCATAAATCTATCAGTTTGAGAAGCCTAAATCTCAGTATAGTTTCTTTTGAGAGTTCAGATGGGTTCCCAAAAGAGGGTACATGCATCCAGAGGTTAAATGTTATCACACTGGGATCTTCAGTGGATGCATCAACAGGCAGGGTGGGAGTGCAGAGGACTTTCTGCCCTGACCCACTGGAAATGATGCCTATCCCAGTGCTGTGGCTTCATCCCAGTAGATAGCTATGATAGAATAAACAGTGTTTTATTCATCCAATTATGTCCCTTTTTTGCTTTGAAGTTGTAACTTGAATTAGTTTCTCGTGTTAACCGATACAGACTTCCAGTATTTTTATAACCCTTTCTTCAGGGGACTTTGGGATTTGTAAATCACATTATTTCTGTCTAGTATTATTAGAGAAAGCAGAACACTAAGACTTAATATCAGTTTTCACCTGCTCAGACTAGGAATTTTAGTTTCTTAACTTTTTATGACTCTGTTCTTCTACCTTGTGTAATTCCAAACTTTTATAAGGTTCTGAAATAAAACCTCTAGACATTAAAAGCATTGGTTTGGCCAATATTGCAGTGAAAGTTGAGGGCCAGATTGAGAAGAGAAATTATAACTTCACTTGTGTTCAAACTATTTCATGATTCTTAGAAGGCACTTACTGTTTCAAAAATATTGTCTCAGATTTCTAATACAGGAAAAATGAGCAAACCAGACGTTATCTTAAGGCCTTCAAACATGGAAAGGAACACGGTATTTTTTTTATTTTTTTTTTGTTAAAACATGTCATTTTGTGTTATTATTGAGCTCAGCTATATCTGTATGAGAGTAACACAGCTGGAGTGAGATTATTAATCCAACAGGCACCCTCCTGTACTACGAGTCTGCAAACAATTAATGCATTATGCAAACGTAAGTCTGCAAGCAGAAGTGCTGGGCTGTGCTCCTCTGCCTCCTGGGATAACCCCGTGCTCCTCAGCTGGGACTTGCTGTCTAAAGTGCTCTGATAAATTCCTACTGTGTGCCTTGACAAAGGCAGAAGGAAGACTTTCAGAAAACGTTTCAGAAGACCTTTCTCAATGTGTGTGGTTCCAAGACAGCATTAACTCCACTGAATAGTGAAAGTAATAGGGATTACTCACCCTGCCTTAAGGCCATGACAGAGCTATAATCTGTTTGTTGATAATTCTGCAGCTCTGTGAAGTGTTTTCATTTGCTCCATAAATTGTTCAGAAGAATAGCCTTTTTTGAAATTACAATATCCTAATTTCTCTATGTTTACATAGGATCCAAGTAGTTAAAATGGAGAACAGCTTAAATCCGATGGCTTCTTAGGATATTGCACACCCATCAAAGCAAACTGGAACCCAACAGATCAATAGTTAAATACCATTAAAAACAGTTTTGAGAAAAAAATCATAATTGACTTTGCCATATGCTTCATTTTCTTACTACGCTATCTTCAGAGTGAAACACAATCACCGTTCATAGAGAAGCTAATTATCCACTGTCAATTAAGCCCTCAATAACTGATCTCTTGACAGCTGGTAATAAGTCCCAAACCCCACTGCAAATTGCATTGGAATACATGTTTATGCATTGGAGAGAGCTGGGGAGCACAGTTCATACGGTCACCAGACCCTGCGGCTGACAACCACTGCCTGCCTCGAGCTCTCTTCCTTCACCCGTCCCTGTTGCATTTGCCTCTTCTCTGGCTACTTGAGGCTTGCCCAGCTCCAGTTTGGAATGGTGAGAACGTGGCTTTGGCCACCTGTCTCCAGTGACCATGTCAAACTACGCTTGGACAACCTGGCAGCTGCTGCCAAAATTCTTATTTAAAGTGGCCTTTTTGTGCCATTTCATTGAGAAAGTCACAAAATTTTGAATTTGTTCAAGCAGGTAACAAGGGGTGTAGGAAATGGGAGAGAACTGCTCAGCAGGTTCATAACTTCCAGGTTATGACCTCCTCCATGTCCAAGGGTTAGACCACAAAGAAGCAATCTGCTTCCCAGATGAGCTCTCTTTTCACCTCCCAGCTTTGTTTCCTCATGCTTTGATGTGCCCTGAGGACCAGTATGTGCTGTTTCATAGCTTCTTGCAACGTAACTACTCTAAGAGCTGCACTGTAGATAAAGATTTGAAAGTCAAAACTCATTTAGGTTTGTTCTATTACCACCAAATTAAAAAAAAAAAAAAGTGTGTGTGGGGGGGGAGGGTGTTGGGGGTGGAGGAAAAGATGTGAAAGCCAGCTAGTGACAGGTAGAGGAAGATATGTATGATGAAAAGGGATTTATGGCTGTTCTGGAATGTAAACAAATATCTAGTAATAGTGCTTGATTGGGAAGGACAAGAAGCACAAAATCTTGTTGTTTTGATTAAATAAGGTCATGTGATGACATTTAAGGGCTAGGCTAAGATCCATGGATGTTTTAGATGGCAGGTGAAAGTGTCAAGCTTTGGGCAGCTTTCTTGTATCTGTTCTTGCAGTGATACAGTCAATAAGTACAAACTGCTGAAAGGAACCCTCTCAGAATCTGCTGCCCAGGGTTTGCTGGACAAACCCTTCAGGTCTCCATCTGTTAATACATGATTCTCTTCTCCAACAGAAAGGGTTCCTCATTGTTACCTTTCCAGTCTGGACTCAGGCAGTTCCTCATTGTGTGATCTAAAAACCAATCTACTGCCCAATTCTGTAACAGCTCAGTAGAAAATTTACCATTCAACTTCAAAGGCTGAAGAATCCAAATTTCTTTGTCTCTTAATTTGTTCTTTCTAAGATTTGATCTAATATTTCACAGGGATAATGTGAATTGAATTAATTATAGGTACAAAATATATTTGTACCTTTGCATTAAAAGACTGCTCGTTATTTGTCTATCTTGTTCTCCATCACCGAAGTGTTTAAGATCTTTGACATTATTATTCACAAAGGAGGAAATTAAAATGTTTCTAATGATGTTCCTCCTTGTTAGGCAACCACGTTTTTCAGTGCTTTTGGTGGTGATAAAGCCTGTTGTGTAGCAGTGAATCAATAGATGATTGGTGTAGCCTTTTCTTTTAATTGTCCCCACCTTCACTATGTAGATTGAATCTTTTTTTCTATTTTTTTTTCTTTCTTGGCACTTAAGAAAGGACTTGCCATGAAAATGGACCAGTCTTTAGTTCACTTCCTTTTTTCCACCCTCATCACACTGGCATGCACATCCATCTATCACTATTGTAATGTACTTTTGAGGTGTAAAAGGCTATTTAGTACATCTTATTAACTACCTCTGCATAATGGCAGACCAGAATTGAGAGTACTTTTTATTCCTTGAACTACTGGAGTACTTCTAAGTAGATGAATAAATGAGTTCTGTAAGGAAGAACATCAGGAGACACAGATAAGATAGTGATACTGCAAAGTATTCTCTTTGTGCTTCTTTTGTGTTTCATTGATTAATTTGTATATTTTGATGACTCTAAATATTCAAGGTATTTTTAAATACATATCCCAAATCATACACTTCGTACGGAGTGCTCTGCTGAACAGCAGATTGTAAAGATAATAAAAGTGTCATTCCTACCATCTTAAAAAGTAATGGCAAAATAACTCTGTCAGTTAAGTACTGTCTTAACAATTTTGTCCTTAAGGTACAGATAGTTTCTAATAATTCCTCTGGAGCAGCACATGCCTCTGTGTTAGATCAGGTGGGCTATCTCGTCTTTTCCTTGCCTTGCCTGATCGGAGAGTGATTTTGCAGAGTGTCTGGATGTTCTCGTGGGGCGCTGTGTGCGTGGACGAAGGCAGATCTGAGATCTTCCTGCCCACGTGACACTCTGAAATCCAATGTCTCTGGTGAGGATGCTGCTCTTGTGCTCTGGGCTGGAAGGAAGGTCTGTCCCTGCCTCAGAAGGAATTCCTGCACTGCCAGGGCTGTGCTGGCCCCTGGCACAAGGCTGTGCTCTCCATACAGTGCCAGGGCAGGAACAGCCCTCTCATCACCCGGGTAGGATGCAGGAACTGCACAGTTAGGATGTGCCAAGCATTTAGCATTTTGCTAAGTGAGCTCTTCCACCTCTTCTTCCCTTAGGATCAATTTAAGATGAATGCTATGTCTTCAAGGAAGCACCTCGAATTCCTGAGAGCAGAAGTTCAGCCTCACAGTGATGTGTGTTCTTCATTTTGCACATGTAGTGCTCTTTCTCAGCACATGGGGTATAACAGAGAGAAGTCCTAGGCAAGAAAATACAATTTTATGTGATCCTATTCTTGCATAACTGCATGTTTTTCCTTTCTAGCCAGATTCTTTTAGTGTGTTTTAGCAGCCTGTATAATTTCTACTGCTATTTTATCGAAGTGATGATCACACACTGAGAGGTGAGACTTGCTCAGCCAAGAGGAGAGCCTGTGTGCTCATTCCTGGTGTGTCCTACCCAGCTGAGTGGCTCCATTCTCTGCTTAAGAAAAGGACCAAATTTATAAAGACTTGAACTGCCCAGGTGTGCTGGAGAATTTAGTGCAGGATTATGTGACTGCTGCCACCAAATCCAGTCATCCTGAAGTTCATCTGATCCTGCCACTTCCCAGCTCCTAATCCAGTGATGCCCCCTGGGTCCGTTTGCCCAGCCCCAAAAGAAGACTACTCTGCTTTGCTGTTTAACTCTCATCCCCTTCACACAGAGGTTGAATCCATTTCAATGAAAAGCACACTTGATTTAAACTGCACACTTGTGACCAGTGCTTCAGTAATAATATCTTATATTTGGTAAAGTTTCTTTCATCTGGGAGGTTTTGAAAGCTGTTGACATCACGAAGGCTGCAAATTATTTGTAAACAAGACCTTACTAGTTAGATGTTGTTTTGTAAAGTAAGATAGATTGAATTATTACAGGCAAATCCTTAATGCTGCTCTTGTTTACAGCACACTTCCCTTAACAATAAATCTCCAAGCCCATGGGCACTTTCAATTACTGCATCTCCCTTGCTTAGCAAAGGAACTCATAAACCTCTCTCTCTGTCATAGCATTTTGAAAGATCTCTCTCTGTAACAAAGACTTTGTTGTCTGACAATGCTCATATTAAGAAAGACTTATGAAAAGGATAACTTGTGTGGCTCCCTTGTCTCTGCTGTGACCATGGGGGAGAAGGGAGACACAGATTACTGCACATAATATGTACCTTCCCTCAAAAGTTATCCCTAAATCATGTGAAACAGGAGTAGGAAATACAATGAAACTAAATCTTTGAATTTATTTATGATTTTTGTGATGCATAGAAGCATTATTCTTGGAGTAAACTCTTACAAAGGTGCAGCACAAGACTTCTCCATATTTGAGGTTTTATGAATTTTAGAGGAAGCGGAAGACGCAGCTGTAAAAGCACAGATATTTCTCCCACTGAGGGTTTTATGGCATTATTTGGAAAGGTGTCACGTTTACACAGTTTCTTGACCTACACAGAGGGCAAAGGAAGATTCACTCTGATTTTATAGATGTAAAAATGACGTAGGCAGAAAATCAAATTCAAATTTCCCAATTGCTCTTCTATTCACAGCTATTAAAAAACAAAAAAAACCAAAACAAACAAAAAACACAAAAAAAACCCCCAAAACCAAACCAAAACCAAAACAAAACAAACCAACAAAAAACAAAACCACACACACAAGAAACCTATGGAAAATGTAGGAATTGCAGCTGAAAAATTGCTCACAGTTTGTCCTTGTAATCTGAGTGTGTTTTCATTACAGACGGAGATTTAAAGAGGTGTGTTTTGAATAGAAATCATCATTATCTACTTTCACCAGTGAGTTAACAGGAAAAAAGTGTGTGGGGAAAGAAAAACACCATAAAACCCAAACCTAAATACTAAGCAACATCATATTCCAAGGTTTCTGAACACAGGGAGCTAAAAGTAATTTCTGAAATTTGTGTTTAGAAGGAAACACGATACAGTAAATAGAGTGAGTTGCTAGTGGAAACTGGAGATGTTCATCATTTCTGGAAATTGGTCCAGCTACCCAAATGTCTGTCAGAAAACTAATTTTAGGAATGATAGTTGGAAAATGTTGATGAATATTGCCAGTGTCATATTTAACTGTTAAACAAGTAATAGCATATAATCTTTTATGTTTCAGTGTAAAAATATTCCTTAAAATAAATAACAATAAAAATATATGAAGCATCCAACTCCAGCAGGAATAACTGTAATCCCATTTTGCAGCAGTAATGAAGGCACTGCAGTGAGCTCCACTGATTGCAAACTTTTTGTGCCAAGTTTGTTTGCAGCTTATCAAATGGCATGTAAAATACAGACTACCTTTCCATACGGTGTGTTAAGCTTTAATTCTGGGAGGCAGTCCACGCTCCTTTATCCATCTGAGCTCCAGTTTAAGCATCTCCAGCTGTCAGAAGTTTAATTTGGGTCACCAGCAGACCCCTGACTGCTGGGGGTAGAAGAAAACCAGGGCAAACGGCAGGAGGTTGCTGTTCTCCTCCGTGCACTCCTTCCAGGAGGGAGCGGCTCTGACACGGTGTGCTGATCACAGAAAACAGTGCTCAGGTGCCTCAGAGCCCACTGCTCCCAGCCAGGACACAGGGAATGCTGGGGCAGGAGCTCTCTCTGGTCCCTTCTTTGCCATCCCACTTTCAGTGTTGCTGGATAAAATGCTTTTGGGGTCCATTTGGCTCTCTTTGCCACGTGGTTGTGTTTTCCAAAAGGTATCGTGTTGTGAGATTTGCCGTGTGTGTTTCAGACCCCTAAACTGCTGCAGGTATTTGGTGTCCTAAGGTGGGGTTAGAAAGAAAGGACACATGAGGGTAAAGAATTTTAGTGTTCTGTCATTACTTAAAAAGAAATGTTTTTTGTTTTTCTTCAATAGAAAAAAAAAAAAACAAACCGGAAAAGTTAGTCTATAGAATTTTGGAATCTATGGATTTCCAGTTGTTGCATTAATACCTAGACACTTCTGCCACAGGACTTTCCTGTGCACCAGTAATGTCATTAGCTTGTTTTAAACATTTGACTGACACAAATTCTTCCTTTCCCAATTGTCTTTGTTACATTCTTTGCAATGGAATTGCATGGACAGGTGAGTCTGTCCCAGTATATATAGATTTCATAGAATCAAGGAGTGTCTTGAGTTGCAAGGGACTCGTAGGGATCATTTGATAGCTCAGACCTGGCAATCTGAGACAGATATTCCAAATAAATTGTTTGAGTTGAATAGTTGTTCAGCTCCTTTGACCTTTGTGAGATGTTTTGGGGATGTAGAGGGGAGAATTTGAGAAAAGCTGCGGCTCTGGGGACAGAGAATTTAAAGCCATCAGAGGACAGGTCCTGCAATTAGCTGTGTTTGACGCTGGAAGCACAAGTTTTGCAATATAAGTATGAAAGGGAGCTGAAGCCCCGAAGAGAGGTTTGCACTGCTCACAGGAAAATCAGCCTGCTTAGATCATCGCTGCTGCTCTGCTGTAGGGGGTCTATTTGTATTCTACCCTTCCCTTGCTCTACTCCTCTGCTGCACTGCCCAGGCCTCCTGACAATTCTAATCTAACATCAGGACAAATTCTGAAAGAGTTGGGCCACACTCCTTTAGTCAGTTATTATTTATATTAATGTTCCAATGAGCTGAAATGAAGAAAAGGTCCTTTCCACTCACGTACCAAAGGAAGGTATCATACATTCAGGAGTCCCTAGGTGGGAACCCTGACAGGGTGTGGTGCACCAGGACTGCCTTTCCTGCCTGAAGACCCTTCATCCCAAACCAGTGTGAATCAAGCAGGAGAAGCCCAGGCACAGCTGTCAGCATCATTTGTGCTGTGCTCAGAAGCAGCACCTGTAGAGGAAGAGAATTTGAGTGCTCTTCCTAAACCTGTCTATTTGTGAACCTGCAGTTACAAGCAAGTCCCATATTTTAATAAAAAGGAGCATAGATGACATTTTTCAGTCAACTGATACAGAGTGACAGTCCCACTTACAGGAAGGGGGCCAGCAGTGAGAGTCTGGGGCACGGCATTTGGACAGTGAGTCTTGGTAAATGTTGCTTTGTGGAGATGTTGCTTGGAAGGTTGTCTGACCTCCAAATAACCCGAGGAGCTGCCTCTAGTGTGAAGCCATTGCAGAGGGGAACCATTCTCCATTCACTGTTGCATGTTGAGTTATACTTAAAGCAGGGCCAAGATACATTTTCTCCTTTTTAACTTATTTAAGAACATTGATTTTGTGTGGAACTGGAGGTGTTTTATACAATTATTCTTTGTTACAAAATGTCTCTTCACTACCTGAAATACATAAACCTGTTATTTCACAGGTCACACCTGCTAGAAATGCCCTCCATCTCAATTCTTGGATGGGAAACCTACTATTTTTCCAAGGCCAGATATATGAGTGAAAATAGAAAATTCACCTTAATAAGCTGATCACTTTATGATTGTAATTCTTGAAGGCACCTGGCAACATTTTAAATTGAATGTTAGAAAAATTAAAATTCCTTTGACATTAACTTTGATAATATGGATTAACATTTATTGCTCATTATAGAAGAAAAAAAAGATGGAAGGTGTTATTCAGTGCTACAGAAATCAGCATTAGAGTTTTAAAACAAATTAATAAACTGAGCAATAGAGTGGGGGGAGGAAATTTAACCTAAATTTGCTTATACCAGATAAATTAAAATGCAAAACCTTTGGATAAAAAATATAATCCAGATATCCTGCAAAGTTCCTGTTCATATTTGGCAACAGCTAGCTGCTCTTAGGGCAACTGAGGCACCTAGGATGGCTCCAGCTGTAGAAAGCTGAAGTTAAGCCTTCTTGAAATCAAATCTTAGCAATTTCTTCTTCTCAGTACTCTTCCAAGGGACACCAAGACATTTGCCTTTTAAAATAACTCTCAGATCCAATTATTTAATAGTAACAGATGAAAAAAGCATTAAACAAATCTAATAACTGCCAAATTAATGCAATTTCCTCCACTTGTGTGTGGTAACTGAAGACAAGCTAAATGGCTACATATCTGTCTCACCTAAGGAGCGTGAAAGAACAGTGTGCAAAAACACCCTTCAGAGGAAATGTCTCCCACCAGTGCCTGATTTAGCAGCAGGTATCAAAACCAAAGGAACTAAAGTAAAACACCTGCCAATTTATTCAGATGAGGCAGTGAAATGTGCTTGGATTTCAGGGTTCAGGAGTCCCTGAGTGTGTGCTCAAAAGCAATTTGTTGCTGATGTTTCTGGATCAAGGCAGTGTTGAAGTCACATTGCATCTTTTTTACCCCTGCTTTAGATGTCCCCCTAATGACCAGCTATGAAGAGCACTGTGAACTCAGTTTTATTTCTGATTATGCAGAAAGAAGTCAACTTGACTGTGATGGGCTGTGCTGTCCCTGGAGGGCTGAACCAAGGGTTGGGTTCAACCCAGAGAAATGAGGGTCGAGGGAAAAGGCTGCTCTCCAGTTTGACAACATCCTTTTTCTGCCAGAGGAGCTGTGCAAAATCAGAGCACAGTTCTGGCCTCTCTGAGATTCACGCCCTTATTGACCATCTTCCTCAGTATTTGTAGCTGTAGGTTACAATGCATTTTAATATTTATTTTTTGTATACTCGGTTAACCTCTGAAAATGGAACAGCTGTGTTTGATGTCATTTCTACAATGAAAACAAAATCATCCTGATTTCTTAGTCTCTAATTTTTCGTGACTCAGATGTAACTGCCAAGTTCAAGAGGTAACTGTGGGTCTGAATCATTGGTAGAGATCAATGAACAATACTTCCTCAGATTTCCTGAGGTTTATTGTTATTTAAAATATGGTATAAAGCACTAGATAAGGGCTCCTCCACTCTAAATTTCCCATAAGCTTTGGAGTCAGTGGGAAAGAAACTCTTTATGAACAACATCAGAAACATGCCTCTGCTCCAGTGAGTGGATGCAACATGGACAAATTACCAAAATTTGAAATGCAACCTCTCTTCATTCTAACATTCTAGGCTATGTCATCAGCAGTCATGCACAGTAAAGATAAGTACAGTAAAATAAGATTCTTTTTTTCACCCCAAATTGGACTTCTGCTTGCCTAATTTGACTAATTGTTTTTGAGAAAAGAATTTTAATCTTTAATTCAACCCCTTTATTGTGTTAGTACACAAATAGAATGTTATTATGCTAGTTCAATATTTTGTTCCATTGCATGTGTTTTGACTTATATCAGTAAATACTGCAGCAAATATAATAATCATAAAGTATTCCACAGGTTCCCAATCTTATAATGAACTTAATTAATACTAAATCAGAACTAAAGCTCAGTGAGCTACTCATCCAGCAACAAGATCATTTTCATGGGCAGTAAGATACAGATGATTAGCTTTTTGATATTCATTAAATAAAGGATCTGTTTTCATTTGGGACTTTAAATCTCTTCTCAGCCTTCCCACACAGAGCACCAGAGCAACGATGTAAATGGGTCTTTTAGGACTTACACAGGTGTGGTCCAGAAAATACCCGTGGGAAGATGTTATCTAAAAATCCAAAGATCTGAAAGCAAGAGCCTAAATCAGTCACTCTGTCATTTGATCTTTGGGTGTCCTGTAACTGTACAAGCCTGGGAAAACCAATCTCCAGTTCAAATTTTCACACTGAGCTCAAATTTGGCCAATAACCAACAGATTATTCTGTTTCCTTTGGCTGACAATTCGCACATTCAAATAAAAAATGAGGTGGCTCATAGAAAAGGAACAGAAAACCAGGTAATTTATAGACTGCCTTACTGGGCTGTACAGAAGCCCATCAGCTATTCTGAACCCAGTAATAAAAGCTGCAGGACCATTTGACTTTTGGGTGTGTGTTATCCCCAGGCAAAGCATCACATGTGCATTCAATTAGCTTTAGCAGCACACTAATTTGAGTTTATGAAGCATATTGTCCCCACAGCAAAGAAATGCTGCAGGGCTGTTGTGGAGTAGCATGCACCAGAGCCTTAGATGATTAATGAGGTTTTATTATTCCTGCCAGCCTACACAAGTAGATTTACAAATTATCCACATTCAAGGCCTGGGTGGCCACTTCTTCCCATGCTTTATGTCAACGCACGAACTTCCCTTTTATCTGTGAAATGTGAAGTTGATTTGAATGGAAACCAACTTTAGCATTTAGGGACAAGGGAAAATATCAAAGAGCTTGGTGTAAAACTTGGGAAGGGACTATATCTTTTGTGAAAAGGATTCTATAAGAAATGTAGGCTTTTAGTGGTGCGGAAAGGTGTCATTTTCATTTGGCAGTTCTGTATGATGGGATTAATTGTGAGGAAACAACTCAGTATTTACCACAATTATTTTAAAATGAGGATTATTGCCATAAAACTGGTGTTGGATTCTTAAATTTGTATTTTAGCATTTCATACTCACTAAGTCAATATTTTCCTCTTTCACCTTACATTAAAAATACAGGTTTAAGATATAATACTTGCTTTTGTTAAGCCAGTGAAGGTAATTTCTGTTCCCTTTCTTCTGCTCTTGAAGTTTTTCTTGGTTTCAAGAACCATAAGAGGTTTAGGCCTAGCACAAGAATAGTCTGTGCCCCTTCTATTTCTAAAAAAAGCCAAGCCTTTCATATACTGTTATACCTGCTGTTTAATATACTCTCAGAACCACCTGGGCATCCTCCTCATGAGTCCAGATATGTCTCTGGCTCAAGTTATGAAACTTCAACTGAAATATTAAGTATTAAAGGATAAATAAAATAAACAAAATAAGTGATGGTTAAGTTCAGCAGTTACTGAGATATGCAAAGTAGCTCCAGTAATGATATTTCATTGTATGTAGGCCAAGTACATCAAACTCAACAATTAGCTCAAGGCAGGTGTGAAACTGTGCAGTGATAGCAGCAGCTCTGCTGTACTCCTAATGCAGCTTGCCTTTTGTCATCACCTTCTCTTGCATGTTGCTAATATAAAGCTGCATATGGAGAGTAATATTCATTTTCTTAATTATTTTTCTCTTCAGCTAATGTGAAGGACGTAAAGTGGAGTTGCACAGTAAAATATATAGATGTAGCTTTTAAGTAATATAAGCATAATGTAAACTTAAGCACAGCATAGAAATAAGTAGTGCTAAATGCAGTTTAAATGTAGACAGGGCTGAGGTGGACTAAGCAATAAAGGCCTGTGTTGTTCCAAGCAAATCAGTCAATAAGGGTCCTGGTGCCCATCCAGGCTAGGCTGGGGTTCCTTTCCCAGCCCTTCCCTGTCCCTGACAGGGGAAGTGTCAATAGCTCACATGTACCTAATTTACAGTGTCTACGAGATTTGTTTCCTTCACTAAAAACTTCCAACCATCTGAATGTCTGATCCTTCATCTTTGGAAGCCTCGCCATTGATTTTAGTGGGTGCAGTGTCAGGTCCTCAGTAGGCAGCTGACTGACATAGCTGCTCTCTCTTTTTTTTCTTCTGGTTTACATTTTAGGGCTAAGCCAAAGCCATTCTTGAACACAAAAGGAAAATTGGGAAAGGAAGGATAAAGTTTCCTTAGCCCAGAAAGGGCAGGCCCCTGACTTTGATGCTCAGCCACTTTGGCAAAGGAGTAAAAAAGCAAAGGACATGCTCACGGTTATGGGATGTGTGTCCCAGAGTGCACTTCCCATCCCAACTGCTTCAAGGAGACAGCTTATCAGAAAAAAGCCTCCTAATAAATCTCTAAGAGTTTCTCAGCCCTTTCTGTTTTGCCTCAGTGATTTTTCAGGCTCCAAGAACTCTCTGAATCCTTCCCTCCATCCCCTCTAAAGCAACACGTAGCACGGGGGAATGGGTTTGGTGTGGAGCCTTTTCACTGATGTGTGAGTTGGTTGGCACAGAATTCCCACTCCATTTGTCCCAAATGAGCAGCCTCACTCGTGCAGGCTCCCTAATCCAGACTCCGGATTAGGTAATTTCATTTCAGCCCAATTTGTCCTCTTACAGCCTTATTCTTCCTGGTTTGTAGACTACTGTTCCTTCCTTTGTCCCTCAAATCTTTCCCATTTAACTGGTTACACAGCTAGGAATATAATGTTTCAGAGATATAAATAATAATGAGCTCCTTTAATAAAATCCGACATAAGTTATGCAGCAGACGTCAATTATAATGGATTTTAAAGGTTTTGATCTAGAACCTGGGTGGCATTACATTTAGACTAATAACTGTAACTATGATTTATGTGTTTGCAACTGAAATGGTTTCAGTGCTTCGATATATGTCCAAAGTAAAATTTATAGTCTGCTACAGAATGTATAAATAATGAACAGCCATATGTCATATTGCATTTAAAAATTTGACTTCTTCCACAGCCAGCATAAGGTAAAATGAATTAAAATTTTAAGTTCATTTGGGATCAAGTTACTTTAATACTTTAAAGCAGCTCCACAAATACAGCACTGATTGAATTACTTTTCCTGCGGTAAAAATAAAATACTTTCAAATTTGCAGTTGTACACAGCCTAAGCCACAAGGAAGAATAAAGCACATGCTTATAAGAAAGGAAAATGATCTGCTTTTGTCCTAAAAATTATTGTAACTAATTATTTGTTAGCTAGCAAAACTGGCACAACAACTATTGACAAAGGAATGCTGCATGTTTACCATCATTTTTAAATTATCCCCCTCCTCTAGGTGCCCACTTCATGCTGGAAGGAAATCTGTAGTCTCTGTAGGCGACTGTATGAATGCACACTGCAATTTTCCAGTTGGCCATTTGGAAAGTAAAAATGCACCTGACTGATATTTGTGCTCCATTTGCAGCAGAAAGGCCATCCAACCCTCCCTTACAGCTGTTTTCCAGACTGTATCCACCTTGTCTAAATCTCCATTTAAACATTTTAAATCTTCCCTGCCAAACTTATTTTTGTTTGGGTTTTTTTGTTTGTGTGTTTTGTTTGGGTTTGGGTGGTTTGGGTCTGGTTTTGTTTTAGTTTGTTTTTTTTTTTTTTTCTTTTCCTTCTTAGCTCTCTGTTGAAATTTGTCATTGTCACAAACAGGCTGTGTACAAAAATCAGATGACAACTACTATTTTGTTAGTAGCTTATAAGGTTCTTTCCATTTCGCCCATAACGAGAGATGAAGCATAACAGGATTTCGATCCTAAGGGAAAGAGGATGTGCTAAGGTTTCACTCTGGGAGCCTGTTCTCTTTTTGTTATCAGATCAATTTTGCACTAGTAAGTGTTTCTCAAGGGTTTTAGGTAATTTCTCTGGTATTTACAGCAAGCCAAGTGCTAAGTGTTCAGCACTGCCCGTGGCTTCAAGCTTCCCAGTCCTTTTTATACGGGAACACTATTTTCTTTTATTCCCTGGAGTGCTGGTACCAGGACTGAACTTAGTGAGCTCTTCAAGAAGCAGAAATAAATAAATGAAATATTTGTAGTTAAGCCATCAGCAGAGATGACATCTATTCCTCAGCAGACCCTTTTTTTATATATATTATTGGGAAGTTATCTAACTTCCCATAGAAAATGGTATTGATTTTTAGCCTGTTTTGTCAACTAGTCAATAGCCACACACAGAGGCTACTTGTGATACACTACTTTTTTTTTTCCTCCCTGTTAGAAAAAGTGCCTCTCTCTGTTGTGTTACCAATGTGGCCACCTTGGTGGTTTCTTTCTCTTGAACTTTATGTGTTAATACATATGGTTGCTTTATAAATGTCAAAATCTGTTTTGTCATCCCTGTGAAAAGGTGTTCTGGCTGAAACAAAGGCTTTTGCTGAGAAACAGTGGTGGTGTTTCAGAGCTCATCTGCCTTTGGGCTCTGATAGACACTTGGCAGCTGAGAGAAACTGGGTGTGTGAAGTGGTTCCTGCTCTCACCTCGTCTGTCCCACATTTGGTTTGTCTCTGACTGAAGTCACAGAGATGGTTTCTGAGCACTGCAGACACCCCTCTTCTCAGAAAGGGCAACACCTGTCAGGGAAGGGCAGGAGACTGGGAGAGGAAAGGAGCAACGAGAGCACAGCATTCCAGATGAATTTTTAATATTTTTTGAATAATGCTATTAGGCAAGCAAAAACATTAATAGAAAAATAAGTATCTCTAATTCTACAGTTCTGACTGAGCAAACTCTTTTTGAATATAGAAATGTCCTTTCACTAAAGTTGTCATGTGTGTTTTGTCCCAGGGAACATGACATTCCTACCTCAGTTCGCCTCTAGTGATTAAATTTGGGTGAAAAGGTGGGTTTGCAGTTTTCAGTTGGTGTAATCTGATTCGGACTTAAGAGCTTTTAACAGATGGATGTTTCACTGCTGGATGAAGTCATGGGATATGACCATGGAAATGGATATTCTTCTCCATAAAATATCATTTATCAAAAAAAATTTGAAAACTTTGTTTCCTAAACTTTCAAATACTGAGTGAAGTGGTGTATTTATTCCAGACACGACATTTTTGCATCATTTTGACAAGCCCAGCTCTCCCTCTGCCCCTTTCTCTCTTGAGTTTACCACTCCAATTCTATCCTGCCATACCTATTCAGGGGCAAAATTATGGCATTGTCTTGTGCTTTGGGAAAGTCCTAGTGGAAAAGACACCCAGGTATCAAAATTTGACATTAACTTGTGCATAATACTGTTACTTCTGATACCAAATGATGAGACACACATGGCCAGCTTTTAATCAGGGAGGGAACAGTTTTGGAAGAGATTACTCTTGCAAATACATTCAGGTGTGTCTCATCAAGGGAGGCTTCAGCCATTTGCAGTGGTAATTGAGAACCCCTTGTCTGAGTAGGAACTCATTTCTCTTCTCATTCCTCTGAACTGTTACTACAGCTTTTCACAGAAATGTTTTTTTGGGTTTTTTTTTGTTTGTTTGGGGTTTTTTTAAGCTTTTTAGAGTGTTTTAGAGGTTTGTCACTAGGTATTAGTCTTAGCACACTTTAGATGAGCTTAAGGAAAAGTCAGGAGATGTTTTGAGCACTGAGGATTTGGATATTGGTTAGCAGATAAGATCTTCTCTTCTGATTTATTCAGTTCAGTGCAAGTGTAAATAGTTGGAATCATCTGCAGTCCAGACATTTCATGACCTAAAAGGAAACTGGTAAGTTGTTTGGATTTTTTAAGATATAGTTTTTGCTTTATTTATGTGATACAACATTCTTAAAAAAATATGTCGCTCATGTAAATAAAACTTCAAACAGTAGACGTGGTGTTAGAGACAAACCTTACAGTAAATTTTGTGGCAGATCTCCCTGCAGCTTCCAACATGTTTTGGGGTTGGTTATCCTTCCTTACCTTCACCTTGGAAACAGCTTTAGTGATTGAGTTGAGCTTGTACTGTTCTTCTTTTGGTGCTTCGAAGACGGGTAGAAAAAGAGCTATCTGAGGTTCTTTGTGTCATGGGTAGATAAAACATTCCTGTATCTCTTTTCACCTGTTGCTGTTGAAGGAGTACCAGGCTTTCTAAAGGTGCCTTGTTTCACCAGGCACATCCTTACATGTTCAAGCAGTTATTAATTTGTGACTTAAAAACCTGTTAGAGGATTTCTTTTGTTGCTGCTGTTTGTTAGACTGTTATGACTGGACTCAAACTTGTCATAGAAAAAGCGTTGCACTAATTCTTTTAACCTCTGCCTTTTTTCCCTGATTACCATTCAAAGTGAAAAGTTTGGGATTTTTTTCCTCTTCCTCTTAATAAGTAAGTAATGGTCTTCTGCTCAAGAACATCTTTGAAGTAGCTTTTTTGATCCTTGATTAGGCTCACAAGACAAGTTTCTGTATTTCATTGGACTTACTGGTTTTTATCATGACCTTTTGAGACTGGTACTGAAAGCAGTGAGATGAATATCAAATTATTTTACTCTAGTTCATAATTTTTAAAGCACTTGAATGTTTTTCATATTTTAAAAAATAAACACCCCAAACCAAACTTTTTATTATCAGATACTTAAAAAACTGAGAAAATAATAGTTTATAGAAATTGGGCTTTAATATTTCCATATTACTTTGGCTGTATTGTCATTTTTATTATTGTGTTGCCTAAGTTATGTGCATCAAGATTCATTATGAATTTAAAATATTGCTTTTACACCTGCATAGTTGAAACTAAAAGGTGGAGAACAAGCATTCAGGAGTCTTAATGCTGGGGGGAGAAAGTGAGCCTTCAAATAAGATAAAGAAAAAATAAAGTAACCATACCTTTTGATTACAGTTGGAGTTCTCAGTGTAAGACTGACGTGCGAATTCATTTACAGGACAAATTTAGGGTTTATTGAGAAGAAACTGCCATAAATGGTGGCTACCGTAGGTTTTCAAAATTTCCCATCTTGGTCATTTTTTTTTTAGATATACCTTCTTTTGGGCAATTATCATCCATCTCATCCTTACTTAAGAAGTTAACTTTATCCTTTTTGTAATGTTTTGGAGAACAAAATTTCTTTTATGTTCCTGTGAGATTTCCTTGTGACCTGAGACCACCTCCAAAGGATCTGTGGTCTCCTGGGAATCGGTACATGTATTGTTCCCTGCATGTCAAGCCTCAGAAAGGTTCTGTGGTGATACCAAAAAGCACAAAATAAATCAAGTGCCCAGAGACAATTTGGGCTTTAAGCACCAAAGGTGTTTGTTGCCAACGTTGGGCAGTGAGGCAGTTCCACGGCACAAACCGCTCCAAAGTTTCAGTGAGAAACCAGGTGATTTATCCAGTTGACAGTCAAGATGACAGCATCTTAACATGCATATTCATGAAGTTGTGATAGCTCGTTATCATATTGATAGGAGGGGGAGTTTGGGCAGAGCTTGGGGCAGAGCCTTCCAGGTTCTTCTCTTGGCACAGTTTTGGGTGGTCTGTCTGCCCTTCAGCCTCTTCAGGGGTTGTTTTCTCCTCTTTCTCACTGTGACCTCTCCACCTTTCTTTGTGAGGTGTCCTGGCTGGTCAAGCTTGCAAACCTCCTTGGCTCAAGACCTTCCTGCCTTATTCAAATGTTCCCCTGATTTATGACCTCTGGGTTTATCCTATAGCACTCCTCGCAGTCTTCTAAGTTTTTGGTCCAGTAGATAGAACAGGACACATTACCCATCAGGTATCAGGCAGAACAGGCATCTGGCAATTTTCTAACAGAGCAAGGGACCTCTTACTAACTCGGTTGACTCTTTCAGGCCTTGCTCTTGCTTCAATGGGTGTGGAGTTTAAGCTGCTTCAAATGCAGCTCATTATATGCAGTGTTTGCAGGAGTCTGATGACTTCACTAACCTGTGAATCCAACTCAAAACTGCCACAAAGTTGCAGTAATCCTTATTCAGGATTAGCTCAGGAACAGGGATGTGTGTTCCTAAGGATAGAGGTGTGGATTTCTTTTGTAATACTGAGATCCACGATCTATTTGAAAAGGTTGTTTTATTTCTGGTTTGTTTCTGAATTATGATGTCTCATTGTACTTACCCTTGAAAATAGTTACATTTAAAGAACAGGTGTGATATCACTGAATGAAAACTGAATCTCGTGGTTCTGTCAGAGAGGCAGGTGTTTTTCAATGAGGTTAAAAAACTCAGAAGCTGTGGGTTTGTTTTACTTTTTTCCATGAAGCTTTTTAAAATGAGCTGCTATAGAGTGACTTTGGAGGAAGCAGGTTATTTATGCTATTTTAAAACCTGGTAAAGTTTGAGAAAATTCTCATTTCCAACATTTGAGATCCACAAGGTGTCCTCAGCAAAACCATTTAAAAAAAAATGCATAATTCACTCAACATGTCTAAATTAAGGTGTGCATGTCGTGAAAAGAAAGGTTTTTCACAAATGGGTTTTCAAGCATCTAAAGAAAAGATGACCAAAACTTTCAACCAACTTCTCAAGTCACTTTACCTTCATACTTGCTAAATTGGAATAAGATCTTCAAAGCACTGTGTGTTTAGTGGCTGCCTGAATCCTTAGAGAGAGAATGGGACCCTCTGAACAAACCCTACAAGGGCAGGAGGCCCTGTGGGGTGGGCAGGGCTGATGTGCCCCTGGAGTTCAGGGCACAGTGGAGGCTGTGACTGACCACAGCTGGGGCACAGGAGCTGCCAACACGTGGCTTTTCTGGTAGAGTAACTACTGAGTGGAAGCAGGAGGTGGAGATGCTGCTCCCCGAGTTAACCAGACCAGTGAGGGAAGGCTGAGTAAGGACTTGAGTCCCACAAAGAGGATGAAACCTCAGCAACCAGCAGGAAGAATTTTGGAGCATTTTAAACTGGCTTCAACCCAAGTTCTGCATAGCATCAAGTATCTTCAAAAAAATACAATTCATGTTAAACATTACACCTTCCATGTGTGGAGTAGCTTAACAGAACCTGGTCAGGGAATGTTGGCCTCTGACAGTGCTCCAACGTCTCCCCCCTCCACACACACTCCCCTGAAAGAGAGAAAATCCACACAGTTTTTCAAAGGCAGGGAAGAAGTTTAGGTCAAATTCAGTTAAAACAGGATAATTCTGCTTGTATCAGCAGAGCCTCTCGAGGAGCCAACTTGGCATTAGTCATACAGTTAAAAAAAAAAAAAAAAAGAGTTTAATCAGCATTTCAGCCTCAATGTTGAGAGCCTCAAAGTTATTCTGGTGGTGTGATTGCCTTCGAGAGCTCTGACATGCCAGTACTTGAAGACCCCTGTGCTACAGATTATTCTGTGCCTGGTTTACAGACTGAAATAGTGTTTTTTATTCTCAGGACAGATCCCTCCAGTGAGTCTCAGTTCTTCTTAGGGTGAACCACTGACTCCAGTCAGATTATTTGCACTAATGAAAACACACCAGGAAATACAATGGGTTTGCTAACAGATTTTTTTTTTTTAAGACTGATTATGGATTCATTTTCCCAAATTGAAATAAATATCTTAATGAAATTGTGAATAGTTTTCAAGTGTAGTTCATTATGTTAATTTGCATCAAAATTAAATGGTCCTAAAAGATTATTAATGGAATATTAGTGGAATATATGAAACTAGATTTTGCCAAAATGAGTGAAAAATCATAAATGCCATATAAAGGATTCATTCTGTAAAAGAGATGATATCATGAAGTATATTGTTTTTATGGACATTTGTTCTGGACTATTCATAAATTAATCTCCAAGTTGTGATTTTTATTAAGCATTGCTATCCAGGTCATATGCCATGGGTGGGCCAGGTGAGTGTGCTCATCCCAGCTGTCCTCACAGTGGGACCTTACTGTGCCATGTTGTGGGCCCATCATGTGAAACACTGAACCCAGAGGTGCCTCTGGGTTGTGGCTGAGCTCCCGTTTGGCCATGGCACAGAAGTCTCCCTGGACACTTGGTGCTGTACGAGCCAGCATGGCTGGAGTTGGGACATCCTTCCAACTGCCCAAAAGACCAGGTGTTTGTTTAATAAATGTGCCTCTCCAGGGCATTTTTGAAGTGATTTCTTTTTTAGCATTTGAGGACACTAGATGTGCCCAGAACTTTGTATGGAGGGGTTTGGGTGACCAGTGCAAATGCTGCTGTAGGATTTCCAGTTGAGATGTCACCAGCCACTACAGGAAACCGGCGGGTGAGAATAGTTTCACCATCAGGAATTTTTACCTCCACAACCTCCTTAAAACTCAGAAGTTAGCCCCAAATTTGATGCAAAACATGGAATAGAACAAAATTTTTCTTACTGCTATTTCATTTCTTGGTAGTGTGTCTTGAGCTCTGCTACTACATGTGATCCATGGGTGTTATTGGGTCTTCAAGTTGGTTTGTCTGAAGGATCCAGACAGGCAGTGTAATACTTCTTGCACAAGCAAACTGCTTCTGGTGTAGCTGTAGGTTATTATTTTCTGTCTTTAAGAATTGTTTTTGTGAAACATCAGAACTGTATGTTGATGGTAGATAATCAAGAAAATCCACAGTTTAGGGAAAACATGCCATATGTCTCATAATTCCAGCACGCAATGGGGTATCTCCTTAATGACTTCCTCGGTGCCCCCAATTGTATCTTGGTGTTGGAAGACATATGGAGCCTTTCCCCCTTAACTGTGAATTTCCTTCCTGCCACTATTTTTTTCTTACAACCTTAATCTGCTTTTAATGTACTGCAGTTGTCTTTTCCTGCCAATAATCTTTTATCCCTTGTTAGGCAACTTCATTACAAATGACACAACTAGAACTTTTACATTCGGAGTGAGATGAATGCTTAAATTCAGCTTCATTTCTCAACAACTGAGCAACAAGAGGGCTTGGAATTCAACCTGGCATCCTGTGTTAGGCTTCACATTGTAGAACCTGTGCACATCTGGCTGCTGATGGCCTGAATGTTTGGTGGCATTTGGTGTTCTTCAGTTTCTGGGTGTGTGTGTGTATAACAGGTTCTAATGTGCAAGTTTCTGTTTTGGAACATTTTGTGAACCCCTAAGTATAGAAATGCCCTTGTTTTGCAATTTTAATATGTTTAGCAGTTTAACAGGGTGCAGTTTGGCTCTGGCCATATGAGAAATGACATTAACTGCAGTCCCATTTTAAAGGATATCTTTGTCTTCTAAGTCTTTTCTCTTTTACAGTGGTGATGTACATATTTCCTTCTCCATGCAAATGCAGAAAACCATGCAGAAAGATCAGAAAAGAATTTGCACATGGTCTTTCAAATTAAGAAGAACATGGTTCATATTCTACTCTAATAAATTTATGAAGTGTTAGTCTTACTGATCTGCACGTTTATTGAAAAGATTTTAGACAGAAATATTTATAATTGGAGATGTCCTTACTTGATTCACTGCCTGAAGAGGTCAACAAGACTTTTTCTAAGGCTTTGAACATAGATTTTTAAAATGTCATATCTGAGAGAAAAGATGGTAAAGGAGGATGATTTGCATTCTGATATTGAGAAGTCTTGTGATAGCAGAAGGCAAGAGAGGCAGTGCATCCATTTGCTATTCAGGAGTTGGAGGAGAAACCAGTGTCCTTCCTCTGAGGTGTAGAGAGCCTTGACCCTTCAAAGCATCTTCAGTGGAGATGCTTTATGAAATGAAGGTGACCTCAGAGCAATAAGCATCAGAAGTAGAGCTGGATTGGGTTGCTTTTCTGCTACCTAGGTCAGCATGGGCAAGAAAATTGTGGCGCTGCATCACAGTCCAGCGGGTGATCTGCTCCTGAGACAAGACAGGTTGTGACGTTGCATGCTGCTAATGCCAGAGCTACTGCTCAACTCTTAAAATTCACAGAAATACTATTGGTTAAATGTGAGAAAATACCTGTTAGTTGTTCAAGGTTTTTAGTGCATTCCCAGAGAGAGTGTAGTAAGATTTTTTTTTTTCATTTGAGTTTGAATATTATGGTTGCAGCTGAAAGTTGTTATTGGAGGAATCGAGGTTCACTGCTGATGAAACTGGCAGAAAAATGTTATGATCACCTAATTTTTGTCATTTATCAGTGATGGATGGAGGCTTGTTGGGAGTCTGTGGTGATAGAATACATGGAAGGACACTTCATTTCCAGGAAAGGGTTATCAGTAACTGTAGGTTTGCTTTGAGGCCAGAAAACAGGAGAAATTTTCAGTCAGTAAAACTCACGGAAGAAAATCCCCCCTTTAGCATTTTGCATAGAATTGTCTGATTTTCAGCCACACCACAGAAAAATCCTGTTCTCCTGAACTGTGTGAGATGCAGCAGATGAGAGAGGGTTGGTTCTTATCCAACTGTGAAGCTTGGAAGGCTTCCTAGTGGTCTGGTGATTGCAACATTTTTAGATCAAAGCTGAGGAGGGGTTGGCAGGGGGAGGTGATGGTCCATGAAAGTGGGAAGCAGAACTGTCTCATAACCTTCCCTCCTATTGCCAATAGACTATTTGGATGAAAACAAAGGACTGAACAAATTCTACAGATGCTTGAATAAAACCTTCCTAAAAATGTATCATTTATGAGAGCTCACAAATGAAAGCTTGAGTTGATCATATTATTAGTGTAGGGAAATATTTCTCTCTGTGTGTTAATAGAGGCTCTGTGGGTTGGTCGGTGTTCTGTTTTTCCTTCTTTCCTCCTGCCTTTTTATGTTTTTCTTTAGAGTGACATTTTCAAACGGGGGTGATCAGTTGCTTGTTGCTCACTGAAGTAATGTTTACTGGATATATTTTCCTCCCCTCACAGTTACTGGCTGGACATCACAATTACCAGATGCCAAGCTATAGAACACAGTTTTCCAGAAAATGGCATCTGGCTTCCTGGCAGAGTCCACAGGCACTTGTGTTGATAGTTTTGGAGATGCAGCTGGGTTGGGGTGGCTGCTGAGGGAGTATATGGTCCACCCTGTCATTCTAGATGCTATTTACCTTTGGCTCACCTTTGCTTCAGAATCATTTAAGCATTTGTGCAGTTTTATATTGCTATCAAACATCAGTTTTTCGAATGGCCTTATGTAGGTCCATGCCAGTTAGGAGGAAGAAAGCCCTTTCACTGGATCCCTGATTTTTCTGCATGTCCATGGAAACTATAAACCTGTCTGTGTACCAGCAGGAGGTTTATGTATCCACCAGGATGCAAACTCGAGAATTGTGCAGTTCATTTCAAGGGAAAGAGAGCTAATCCAATAATCTGTCTGTGACTGCAAACATGTAATCACACCTGATTTTGTTCCACGGCTAAAAGATGGAAAGGACTGAAATGTTACCTAAAATTACTGCCATTGCCACTGTGTGGCTCCATCCAGGAGCACCTGCACCCCTTGCATCTGGCAGGCACCACAGCAAGGCTGGATGAGGGTTTTGCCCAGTGTTTTACTGTTTCCTGGGATGCCAAGTGCCCTCCAGAAGGGTCCAAAACACGAGCAGCTCACTAGTCCTCGGGCTGCAGCTGCCAACCTCCTAGTCTGTGTTGGGGGAACGACCACTTCACCTCACCAAATTTGACTCCACTCTTTGTCTGCATCTTATCCCACATCTTGGATGCAATTGCCAGTATCAATGGGAGCACCTGTGGGTGTGTAAATAGTATGTACTGAGCAGACTCAAATTCTGGAGGCTCTTTTTGGCTGGAGCAGTAGGATGGCGTCTCTGCTCTGGTTGCTGGTGGAGGGACTGGGTTGGGTGTGACTGCCAGCACTTGATCCTTCTTTCCTCTGTCACACTTGGCACTACCAAGTTTCTGGTCACCTTTCATTTTATCTGCATGAGTGGTGCCAAGAAGGCACCCCCAAAGTCATGTTTGCTGTATGAAAATATGCAAACAGTCCTTGCTGTGGTTTTAATGAGAGCATCTCAGATGCACAATCATTGCTATTACATCTAATTGCTAATCCACGCTGTGGTATTTAAAAAGGAGTGGTGGCAAGGATTCAATGTACAAATCTATTTATTTATAACTGAGTGACCTTCTGTTCAGTGATATTATGGATTCTAGCTAGGGAGAGGACTCAGCCTGCCTGCAAATATCTGGTTCGGTGTTGACTAGAACATGGCTTTTGTTCCCCTGCTGGTAGTGACAAAGCCTCTGACAGCATCCTGTGGGAGATGGTGCATTCCTGAATTCAATTTGCTTGATGTCCTTTGACCAAGCAGCAATTCACTGACTTGGTATAATTTTTGATAGGCAATGGCTGGGGATAAAATCCCACATGGCCTTTTATATCATTATGCCTGGTACCTGGGAAAGCAGAAGACTATATCAGTGAAATAATCTGCAGTGTTCTGAAGAACATGACAAACATTAGAAATGCTGCACAGTGAGGAAACTCACAGTGAACGTAACAGTGTTGTGTTCCATTTTATTTTTCTTTGGTTTCCATACACACATGACCTTATTAAGTTTCTAAACATAAACATATTCCTTTTAAAATACATCTTCAAAGTATACTTGAATCCTAGCCCTATAGGGACTTGACATATCAAAAGAAATTTGCTGACATAAACTGGTATGTAGAGCTTGATCTATTCTAATATATGATTTTAATGTTTCTCATTTTCTTGCCTTGCCAACTCACATCTATCACACACTGTCACATTTAAGTTTCCTAAATTACTGCTTTTAACTTTTTGTCACTTATTCAGCGAAGACATATATTCTAAAGCTCAGCTCAGCTGTTTTTTTTTTTTTCTTTCTTGTGATTGTATCTTAATATTAATAGTTTGAGGGGAAAATGGAAATTTTTGCTCAGTTAAGAAGACAGCACTTTTTGATAGATTTGGGATTCAATATTGTCCTGGTTTCAAATTCAAGACCTGATTTAATTTCCAAGCAAAGCACAGAATTCAGCGAGGCAAATGGAATAATGGCATGTGCGAATGGCAAGGATGTTCTGAGCATTGTAATTACGAGCAAGACAAAATATATCTCCGCTCCATCTGTTTATCAGTGATGGATAGATAGATTCATTTCCTATTGTTTGTAGTACATGTGGTGGTGACAGAGTGCTCTGGTAAATTCTGTTGTTTGCAGGGTAAGAGGAAATAATAATGGCACTCCTTAATCAAACTGCTCTGACCTCAAGCTGACAATTCCAAAGTTGCTTCTTTCTGCTCTTCCAGCTGATTTGAAGCACCCCAACCTTTTAGCCAGTGAATGTTTTTTTAAGAGGCACACCCTTTGAGGATTCAGGAAATGCAAGAACTCTGCCACTCTGGGCCAGAATGAGAGGTGTTAATATAAATATCTGCCATGGAAAACTGCAAATGGTGATCAGCTCAACCCTTAGCTGGCTTTTGGAGAAGCTGGGAGCGTTTAGTTTCTTAATCCTCTGATCATTGTGTATTGTTTCCAGACCTGGTTGCCTTCTAATTGCACTTTTCAGCTTATCATCAACTTAAGCAAGGAGTCAGTCCAAAAAGGTCCTTATCTTCAGTTTGGACAAAAGCTCAGTAGAAACAGGCTGGATTTTTGTAAGGTACAAAGAAAAACCAAAATTAGGTAGATGGGTGGGAAGATGAAGAAAAAAGTAATTCAGATTTGTGATTTGTCTGACTGGTAGTAGATTGAATTTATTTGCAGGCTCTGTGTCTGGATTATTTAAAGGTGTATTTTAAAGAGGCAAAGGAGGCATTTTTATGAATATTGATTTGAAGCCTTTTGGTATTCTTGGAGCAACATATGATTTGTCAGCAGTGCTCACTGTACTCCTAGGGATTATGTCTTTTTTATTGTTAACTTCACATGTATCCCTGCCTGTATTAATGTGTAAGGAATTATAATGGCAACATTTGCAATGCATGTATGAGAGGTTGCCTGTTTTCCTTTATAACAGATATATAGATGTCAGAGGTCCATCATCTGTAATCAGTTTTACCCTGACAAAATAGAAAAAGTGTCTGTGATGGACAGGAAATATATCAGAGAAACTCATGTCTGAGCTTCTGAAAAATCCTTTGTCACAAAAGGTGAGAAAATACATTGTTAAAAATTGTGGCAGATATCTTGGTTTCCTTTTTGAAACGAAGTTTTTGCTGCCAAGCCACTGTTCTTTTACCTGTATTTAGATGGAGCAGCACTTAACATTCAGTATACTTGGCTATGTTGGATATCCTCTGCTGCAGTTTGCTTTTTCAAGGGTATCATTCCATCACCCAGAATGTGAAGTGTTTGTACTTCTGTTCTTTAAGGGGAACAACACATTTTTATTACCTAGAAGTCACACTTGAGTGATTTATTTTCCCCTGCAGAAGTGTGCATGCAGCACCAGATTAGTTTGCAATAGGATAGTCTCATCTTCCTCTGGTCACATAGGGCAAATGCATATGCATTTGCTGGAGGGGGAGTAGAAATTGTAATATAACTAATCTACATTTAAACAAACTGCCCATGTAGGGGCTGAGTTGTGACAGGGGGCTGGGGCCTGCTTTGCCTTTTCTTCATTTGATCCCTGGGGAAGAAGAATTCTTGCACTCATACTTGGCCCCTGAGTGTGCTGTGCCAGGAGGGTCAGCAGTTTTTTTGTGCCATTGGCCAAAGAGAGTCCAGGATTTAACATTGAATTAATTTAGCCGAGTAACCATTCTCAGGACAAGAAGGTGATGCTGTTTGTTCCTCATCATTGTGGTGAAGGGATAGATGAACAGTGTGTAAGGTTCTAGATGAGCCCTGTGCCCTGTCCTTTTCCATCACAAAATTCATTGTGATTTTTGACAAATTCTTACAGATTTCAGCTCTTTTTGAATTCAGTTGGGCACCTTGATGGTAGACTTTTCAGTTCTGTGGGAGTCACTGCATTGTTTGGCTTTGTTTTATTATATCTCTAATAATTTAAAGATTAGGCAATAAATGAGGCCTTATAAGTACACTGAGGATTGTCAGAAGTGATTATGTCCTAAACTTTATGATGAAGTTTGCATTGCAATGGAAATTCCCTTGGCTTAGGCTGGTTTGTGTGGTTTGTTCTGAAGGTGAAGTCAGTTCAGTGTCCTGTCTGCCATCCTCCCTGGTTTCCCTGTGAAGGTCACCACTGCAGCTCCATTCACTTGAGCACGTTTGCTCCTGATACACCCCCTGTAAAGAGGGAAGGGAGTCTGTGAATCTGTTGCTGGTTTTTGAAAGAAATTTAAAGCTGTCCACTGAGAATGACATGAAATCAACTCCAGTGTGAAACTCGAAACTTGAGACTCAAACCTACAAGACATCTAGAAATTTGGAGGAACAAGAATTCTGAAACTAAACACAGTTGAAACAAGATAATTGCTTTATGACATTTTTGAAGGAATAACTTTAATTCAGACTAAATGAGCTGAAAGTGTGGTGAAACTACCATCAGAGAAGGGGTAGCCATGGTCAATGTTTGTGGGTGCTGAACAAAAATAAACCACTAAACCCCAGAGTGTGTTGTGGGGGTTGTCAGTGGAACTCCCTGTTCAGTGCTGGATCACAAGAAGATGTTGGGAATGCACACTCCTGACTGGGAATAGCCATCTGCACTTCCTAGGGTTTGACTCAGCTTTTAAATAGTTAATGCCACTTCTTTTTCCCCTTTTTCTCTTGATATGATACTCTCATATAAAATATTGTATTGTGGTTTTTGTTTTCCTCTTCCTGAGGCCTTACTTCCTCTTGTGACATTTGCTTTCATGGAACTATCCACGATGATTATTTCTTAGTTTTGTGACAGTTTTGTGCTAACAAGCGTGAAACAACTGGGCTTAGCAGGTGAATTGTGTTGTAGGGATGCAGTGAGGCTTTGGGTTTAACACCCCTGACCCTTTGCCTAAACCTTGCTGATCTGGTAACACCCTTGCTGGTGTGCCAATAGTCAGATGACCGTGTTTGTGTCAGCCATGAATTCACCTCTAACTCTTCTTGACTCTTGAACACTATCATGTTTCCTGTGATTAAAAACTTCCCTTCTTAGCAGATTTTTCTTCATCTTTACTAACAATACAATGTGATGTAATAAGGGTAAAGTTCAGTCCAGAGTTCCTTGATTTATTCTAGAAAACATGCCACAAAGTAATTAATTTTAACTTTTCTGTCTAAGAGCTAATTTAATTTTCACTTAATTAATATGATGCATTTAATTAATATAAAATTATCATAGAAAAGTGCAAATTAATTTGTAATCCATCACTTGAAAGTTTGTCTCAATTAGTAATGCATTTACGGTCTCACGCAGAGAGAGTGGCAGTGAAACTCTTAGTAGGAAACCTCTTTGGGAGTGAAATTTTGAGCAGAGCTAAACATTGAAAACCCACAGAACTTCCACCAGTTAACACAGAAAGCCATTTTTGTTTGTTCTGTGTCAAAGCTGAGCACTGATTTTTCTTTTTTTCTTTTTTTTTTTTTCCTTTCCTGCGAACACAATGCTATATAAAACAAAGGCTCCAAATGTAATGCCTTTAATGTAATGATTGTCTGGTAATGCTGCAAACAAAGCATTTTCATTTTAGTTCAGTGCAGTGGTGTTTATTTCCCATTGCTGATTGTTGGACCTGTGGCAAATATGTTTTATAGAAGACTGAGAGCTTTTCAATTTTAATTGTCCTACCAGGAACAAAGGAAATGGGAAATAATGTAATATGTTGCACCACTTTTATTCTAATTCAGAAGACTTTTCTTGAGCTCAGTGGACATCATGGCTCCCTGTAGGAAGAAGGAAGCTGATATTGAGGCAAAAGGGTATAGCTCCTTTTTCTTTTCTAATTTGGAGAGATATTATTTCTATAAGAGAATGTTAATTGTCACTTCACAAAGAAATGAGTTCTAATTGCTACCACTGAGTTGGGTAGAGATATTTGTTGTTTTTAACCCTAAAATGAGATTTTTTTTTCCCCCCAATGGAATCTGTTCCACCATCAGCTGGGCAAAAATGTTCCCCACCCAAATTTTGGTTGCATTAGTCCTTAGGTGTTTAAGGCTGTGGAGAGCTCAACCCATCCCTCTTGCCTGACCTCGTTACTCAAGTCTTAGATGTGTTTTTTAAGATGCTTTCAACAATGTCTCTTCCCTTCGATTCATTACTTTCATGACACCTTTTGGAAGGTAATTACAGATCCGTCAATGAAGTCATAAAGTCATCATGAGAATTCTTGCGTGCAACACTGAGAATGAATACCACGACCTCCTTTTGCATTTAGTGTTCTGAACCACATTCTATGCTCAAATAGGTCTATGAAACAGGACAGGTAATGGCTTGAGTGAAGGCTGGTTCAAACCATCACTTAAGGTCTCCATAATTATTTGGGTTAAATCTGTCAAAATTCTCACACCTTGTTGTTTTTTTCCCCCCACTTTCATTTTTCTTTTTTAAATTTTTTTAGCTCTACACTACCTTGATGTATTTTAAGCTGCTGCTTTTGAAAAACATGCCAGTCACCTTTGTAGATTTAGAAACAGACCTAATTAAGGTGATGTGTGCTCCCTGCTGCTTCTCTTCTGCCAAGAGATGCATGAGAAAACAGAAATAAACTCTGAGACATCAGTTGAAGAAATTTATTTTTATTTCTTTTCTGTCAATGATATACTTGTAGTTTTATCTGGCAGGCCTTAAGAAGACCTTTGGTGTATTTTGGCTGAGATAGTGCAAGATCAGTGTGTTACATTTTCATGTGGGACCTGAGCAAATGAGGTTAAGTAGTTTTGTTTGGTTTTTTTTAATTTTATTTAAATTTTTATTTTTGGGATGATGGTCTATGTTTTAATCAGTTGACTTGAAAGATAAGTATCTTGGTGGCAATGTGTTTTTGATACCCCGTGTGACACTTCAACTTTTTAATTAAATTAATCTGGGTTGTGACTGAGTTGTGAACCCATTATTCAGATGGAGATTAAACAGATGAAGTCAAAGCTAGAACAGCCTGCAGGATAAATACAGCAGTGTGATTTCCTCCCACTTGTAAAATGAGAACTTGAGGTGGCCTCTGTCTGTAGCTGTAGGGGTGGGTGTTGGGGTACCAAGGTGTGGCAGTGCTGCCCGTTTGACAACAGAGCTTGGACCTGAGCTGCTTTGGCTGCCTGGGGAGTGTCAGCAGAAGGGGATGTGGCACAGCCTGCAGGGCACCAACCATCGTACTTTGAAGCATTCTGTCCTCCTAACTCCATGTTTGGATGCTTTCTTCTTCCTCTAATCAGTAGAGTTTGGAGTCCAGATACCGAGCGCAATTTTTCTTTAGTTAATGATATTTCCCCAATATCAGCATTGCTTGAGGCTCAATGATCCATTTTAGTAAAGGGTACTGTCAGTGACTATATGAGATTGAATTATTTAGCTAATTCTTCATAACCTGGCTCTTTCGGAAAAGATCTTTTCACTTACACAGTAGAAAGAGCTGGTTCATTTACCAGCCTTTACTTGGGCAATGTTCTGAAACTGTAAACAGTTCCTGCCAGTTTAAGGAAGCAGAGGACATGAAAACAGCTTCAAATTTGAGGTCATTCCATGCAAATGGAACCACGTCACACCCGGATGGCTCTGGAACACAAGAGCAGCTGAAGGGTCACTGCAGCTCAGGGGGGCTCAGCACTGCACACAGTGAAACCATGGCTCTGCTCTTTGGGTAGAATAAACAACACTTTTAGTAGCCTCAGTGGTTGAGTGTTACTTCAGGACAACTTTTGCACCTGATTACAAAGACATAACTTTGAGACTAGAGATGTTTTTGCACTATTTGTATGAGTGTCAGTAGAACAGCCAGAAAAAAACCTCAGACTGTAACAAGAGATATTAAAAAATATTTTTTACTTATAGTTTGACATTGCAATGGTAAAATAAAAAAATCCCAGTTTTTTAAAACTGCTGTAGAAAATATGGAGAGAAAACAGTCCCAATTTCTAGTCTAATGAAGAAGATTCAGAGCTGGGACTGGAAGAAAAGCCTGTGGTTTTCTGTCACTTTATCAGATCTGTCCTGAGGACGGTTCAGGCTGTGCTTGTAAGTGCCTCTGTAAAAGATGCTTAGCTGCCTACATTGTCAAGAACCTCTGCAGTCTGGAGATCTCAGTGGTCCTGCAGTCACAGCTGCCTTAGATCAAGCTTTTCCAGGTGCATCCCAGCATTCTTGCTGTGCACCAGTCGAGGTTTTGGAAAGTGGTGCTGGTAATGAATAGATTTATTTATATCGCCTCAAGATATCAACCTATTGTTATTGTATTTTTAAGCAAGGAGATAGCTGAAGAAAGAGCATTCTGGCAGAAAAAGCCTAATAAGTATTAACTTTTATAAGAAAAAAGAAATCACAGCCCTTTTTTTTTTTTTTTTGAAATATTTTTCTTCTACCCCTTGGAAAGATGCCTTAGGCCACTGCAGGGGAGACCTTGAGTGTGTGGAACCAGTCTATTAGATGCACACAGAAGTTTATAACTATTCCTTTACAGATTCTATTTCTGCCTCTATTAACTGGACTGTTAAAAACTGTTTAGCATTTTCAACTTAATCAGGAATTACATATTTTTTTTTTCCTCTTTTGAGATGGGCTATAATCTAGGGAAAGCAAAACTGCCATCTCAGCACTATTTGATGATCATGCAGTAACCATCAGAAATTAAATGTCTTGTTGTAGTGTGATATTCATGTCCAAGTGAAGTTGTGTTCTTCTGAAGAGCGTCACCTCTAGGCCATGGACTTTCAAGAGAGACTTTTTGTTGTTATCTGAAATAATATATAAAAGCAGAATAGAAATATTTCAGGCTTTGTACAAAGCTATGTTATCCTTGCATTTTATTTGACTACAAAACATTTGTTTTGTCAAGTCCTATTTCTGTGCCTGCAGAATTTAGGGGCAGAACTTGAGCAGGATGGGATAAGGGCACACTTTGTCCCTCTCCAGATATTCTGATGACTTAATGTGACAGAAAATGGAATCCAGTTGTCCTGATTTCTGAGAGACTCTCAGAGACTGTGGTTCAAGACTAGAGTTTTCATGTTGCTAGAAGCTGGGCATACATCATGAACAACAATGCTGTAACTTCATTAATTTTCTCTTTCCAAACCTGTAAAAGTTATGTCTTATATTGCACTGCTTTCAGGAGCCAATAAAAGAAATTAAATCAAATAAAAAGTACCACCAGGATCTTCTAAAGACACCATATTATCATTTTCTTGTGATCAAGTTCCTGTACAAGATGAGCAGTCTTGGGCACTTCTAGGAAATAGAGAACCCCAGAAAAACTGATGCCCAGGAAAAACTGGGCCCAGTTTTTCTGATCCCCAGAAAAACTTCTGGCCACCCACAGAAGCCTAGAGTGTATAATTACTTCAGGTATGAGGTAGAGCTAAATTTGAGGGAAATGGAGTCCCTCTGAGGCTGACCTTTGTAACAGGCTGCAGAGGAGCAGGTCTGTGGGAGTGTGATCCTGCCAGTTTGGTTCCTCTAAGATGCCAGCTCTTTGCTGAGCTGCTGCACTAGAGCACATCATGTTACAAAAATAGGCAAGGACTGCCGATGAGAGACCTGGGACAGGAAAGCTGAAAGGCAGATTTTACCATTCTGGATAAAAGAGGAAAGGAAACATAGCTTTCTGTGTCTGAAAAGGAAAAGAATTTCTCAGAAAAAAAAAAAGCATCCTTAGTTTAAAAGCAGAACCATCTAAATAGGTCAACATGGCCCAGATACTGCCAGAAGATCCAGGTGCCATCCTGGGCAAGGGAGAGCAATGACAATAGGTGTCAGTGCTGGGCAGTGACAGAATCCACATGGCTTTGCTATTTCCTGTATTGTATTTATTTATTGCACTGTGCAGTTTTCCAGTGACTTCTCTGGGGGAACTTGATCACGAGAAAATGATAATATGGTGTCTTTAGAAAATGCTGGTGGTGCCTTCTATTGGTTTTAATGTCTTATATTGGCTCCTGAAAGCAGTGCAGTACAAGACATGCTGCCCATAGCCATCTCGAAGTACTGTTGGGATCTGAACTCATTTTTTGACTTTACCAAATTGCAGTATCAACTGTAGACAGCATAAAATGTTTCCAGCTGAGTGTGGAAAAACGTGATGGCAGAGGCACCTTCTTGTCTAACTTAATGATGAACTAAATATGAGAAAGCCAACAGTTTGCAAAGTCTCAGCTCAGAAAGGAGCCCTTTCCCCTTATTAGGCACCATGATGCAGTAGGTGTGTTTGAGTAATAGAGAAGATTATTATCTTAAGCAATCACTCAGTTTTCATCAGCTGAGTGGGAAATCTCAGCTTTCTTAGCAGTGGACAGTAGAGAAAAAGTGACACCTCTCCAGGTGATCACAAAGGTAGCCTGGTATGAAGGGACCACTCACCTCCTCTCTTTCCCACTAGAACTGCTACTGATGGAGTTCTGTACTGGGTGAAAATGCCTTGATTAAAACAGACTGAAATTTAAGTGTAATAAGATGGGGAGGAGCTGTAGAAAAGTTTTATATTCATTGGTTACCATAACAAGTGCATAAAGAGAAACAAAGCAGTTAGAAAAAAAGCTCCATTTCCAGATGAATTGTCCAAAATTACAAATTAAAAGAAATCTGTTCTTTCAGGCATTGAATGGCAACATTGCCTTCTGGAAAGTCTATTCAGTACATGCAGAAACCATCATTGCTATCTGTGCACTTGTTCCAGTAAGGAATTTCTCTTACTGGACAATCAAATATTTAATTGATGGAGGAAGGAAAAAAATCTTTAAAATGGAACCTCTATCTTCTTACAGGTGTAAACTGTATTGCAGAACTGTCACATATGGCCATTCTGTTCTGACACAAATCCCAACACTTGCATCGTGTCTTTACTGTTGGAATTGGACAGTCAGACCTGCATGCACAGCATTGGGCTCTGCAGTTCAGCTAATGCTGGGATAAACCATTCCTTTAAAGAAGAGGCAGGGCAGGCCCTGCAGTTGTTAAACCACACTGTGGGGGTGTTCTGTGCCCTTGTCAGACCCATAGGAGGCAAACCAACCTTCCCTTCCTCTGGCCACTCCAGCATTAGGAGCCCATGGTTTGCACAGGGCACAGCTGCTCCATGGAGGGGAGGGGGGGTTTGTAGAAAGCAAATGTTTTTCCTTTAGCTTCAAGGCCTTCCACACTCGACTTTGATTAACTCCCTTAATTAACTTACCCCACAAGATCTCTGAAGAGCTGCCATTTGAGCGATTGCAGCCAGACAGGTTTTTGTCCCGTGTCTGTGGCAGAATCCTGTTCCAGAGCTGGGAAGACAGACTTGTGCACCAGGTAATCCCTCATTCCACACGTGCCATCCCTTGCATGGCTAATGCTTCATAATGGGGAAAGTGCTGTACCAGCCTACACCTAATGAGATACACACATCAGACTGTGCATCTTTGTTGACTTGCCAAGCATAAAACAGTGTCATTACAAATGCTTACATAGAAACTTTTCTGTGATTTGTGCAGAGATAGTCAACGAGCTGTTTAGGTGTGTTTTTGATTGCCAGAGGAGTCATTATCCTTAACAGCAGAGCCCACCATCCTTGAAAAGACAATCTGAAACTCAGTCTGTCTGTCTGACTGTTTTCTCTCCTCTGTACAGCAGCTTTAGTGCCTTTGCTGTGCTTTATTGCTGCAAGGATTCTTATTATTGCTTGCCCATTCGAATTCCTACAGCACTTTGAGACAGATGACAGAAATAACTGTTCTAGGCACTAATCTGGTGGGTTAATAAAGAAACTGAAATATTTCCCCACCATAATTCGAGAGCAGAGCAGCCTGCAGAGAACTGCCCCAGTCCAGCAGCATGAGGGCTGCAGGCTTTGAGGTCCTGGCCCTGCTGCCTCTTTCCTGCAGGTTGTTTATGGGCTCTGATTCATTCCCTGCAATGTCTTGATGCAGAAGTGTTTCACTTAATAGGCAGAGATGGATGACAGGCTTTTGGGACTGGGGTGGGAGACTGCTATTATGTAGTTTACCAACTGATGTACCCTTCTTGCCAGTGATAATTGCTGAATGTTTCTGCAGCCTTAAAGTGTAGTCATTCTGCTGCTACAATAGGGTGTCATTTCACTGTAAGTGGCAGGGTGAATCATGGTAAGTACAGCATATCCAGCAGAACAAGTAATTTGCTGACTTAGTGCTATCTGTATCTCATGATATGCAGGTAAGGAAGGCAATTTTTCCTAAAAGGAGGAGTAAAAAGCTAAAATGGCTTTTTCTTTATTCCCCTTCTCTCTGTCTTCCTCCCCTCCCCCACCTCCCCGTGATGATTAGACAAAAGGCAACTAAAGGCAAGAAAAAGAATCATTTCTGGTATACTTAGTACTGCCTGAGTCATCAATCCTTCACAAAGACCCAAGGCCCACTTCCTTTTCATTTTATTCCTTTGGCTTTTAGATTTATAATGTTGTTAGGAAAAAGAGATTCAGCCTCTTGGTCTATAAGAACCTGTTTAAACATAAAGAGGCATTTACTTACAAATAGCACCGTATTGCCTATGCATTTATCTTGACAGTCCAGTTTAATTTATAAAGCATAATGTGCTTGTAACTCAGCCTGAGAAATGTAGTTTAGCAAGCACTATTGACTTACTAAATCTCCCTTCTCCCTCTTATTGTAAATCTGATAAACCTAAAGAAGCATTCTGGGTACTAGGGAATCTAAATAGTAAAGTGGGGTTCTTCAAGATGATCTCGATAGTGCTCCACTTAAAACTGCAAGTTGAAGCAATAGTTTATCCTATTGTGAAGTGGTTTAATCTTCTCTTGATCATTTCTCAAAGATGTGGATGTGCTGTACAGTAAAATTGCCAGATTTGTGCTGAATTGCAGCTTTAGAAGCCATTATTCTGAAAAGGTTATCTAAATTGAATGGCTTTAAGATGACTTGTAAAGTCATTAGAAGACTTCTAGCCCTTTATGTGTTTGACCGTACAACCTGCTGTGATTCATATGGACTCTGAGGTGCAGGGTTTAAACCTGCTCTTTGCTCTCTGATTTGCAAAGGAAAGGGAGTGTTTTGCCATTTCTGACAAAGAAAGTGCAACATTTTATTTTAACTTGGTGCTTATCCGCAGAGCAGTTATGTAAATCCCATAACAATGATCTATTTGCCACATCGATAGTGCCAGGAAGACAGAAGGCTGAATCACAGGTTATAAGCTTAACCACAGACTTGCAGTGCCTGAGTCCTCTCACCCTAATGCTTTAACTGCTTGTCAATTCCCAGAGAAAATGTAAGTTCCAACTTTCAAATAAATCTGGTTCCATTTAAAAAAATGTATTTTTTTATACTTATTATATTTCTTGTGGCAACTTAACACTTGTTTGAGCAATAGAATTACATTTTTGTATTTTTTTTTGTTTCATTTTTAAAAAAAATATATTTAGAAGTAGTTTAACACTGCTGCCTTTTCTTATTCTGCTTTGTGATATGACAACAGCTAATGACAGGTTTTTAAACAAGTGACTCTGGCAACTAACTTATTCGACTCTGCTTACCAGGTCTTATTCCTTATGCTTTGATAATTTTTCAATGTTCTGAAATATATTTTAATTTAAAGTTTGTGGGTTTTTTTCTTTCTTTTAGTGTTTTGCCTATTGGCTAAACAATATGGGATACGGTAATTTTTCTGTGGTCAAATTAAAATTTCCAGCTGTACTATCTCATATGTTCTCACTCTGAGTATGCAAGAGATTAGGAAGGCACCATTTGTATCTGTCTCTATATTCTTAGCATCATAATATTGTCTCCTGTGACTGTTTCTCTATTAAGTTTTCCTCTTAATAATTTTCTTCAGCATGTCTTTTATATCCAGTTCTTTCACTCAGTTTTCCATTACCAGCCATGATCTCTCTAGCAGGATGTTGCAGGGAGATTATTCCAGCCCAAATGGGAGAGGATGCTGTCTGTTCGTGGACAGATGGCTCAGCAGTCCCCTGCACTAAATAATACTAAGTCCCAAGCCTCTCCTTTCTCCAACTGTGCACCTTCCACTAGAACAAAGGACGAATGTATTTATTGTCTGTATTTATGATGGCAATATCTTCACATTCAGGTAAAGCTTTTTTCATCTCTGTGACCATAGAGAGAAATGGCCTCACTGTTGTGCACAGCTTTTATTCAAACTGTGGACCCTACAGCTTTAAAGGAAAAAAGCAATTGAACTACCATGATTTTCTGGTGCCATTTCTGATTAGACTGATGTAAATTCTGATGGAGTTGAAGGCTCCTGTTATTCCTATTTAGCCTAAAGGCACTGAGGATGACACTGGACCTTTTGCACCTGACCACAAAAACAAGCCACATTCTATTTTCTGCTACTCTTGATTTAAAGCACACAGTAGTTGCCTAATTTATAAACATTTTTTCAGTAGACCTTGCAAGTCTGAAGTTTTCTTCCTGAACCAAGAAAACAGTAGTTTAATTCTCACATAAATCCTGTACTGTAAATAAGAAAAAAAATCACAAGATATTCGACTGTATTGATTGCCTCATTACTTTTTAGGGGAATTGTAGACAGAACTTTGATGTTGACTATAATGTAACAAATCCTTTGCAGTACAGAAAGAGTAGTTGCAGGTAATAAGAATGCCATGTACAAAGCAGGACTTGTGTGAAGAGTGATAAATCCCAAGGTGTCTAAAACTGAAGGAAAGACTGTAGCAGTGATTTTTCATCTACTGCTCAAACCATTGATAGTGATTTGCAGTCTCAGTATGAAAAGGAACATGTCTTGCACTTTTTCTTTAAGCCAGCCAGGCAGAAAAAGAAAGGTAATGAGGAAGTGATTATTCAATTAAAAGTTGTCTTAAAGGAAACAAATATCAGCACTTTGGAAAGACTTGCAAGTTCTGAATTCCAGACTCAATAAAACCTCAGATTACTTCATTATCTGTAACGTGTAATGATTACAAACAAAACAACTTGAACAGAAATGTTGTACAACAGAATGTAACTTTGAGTCCAGTGTATTCTGGAGCACTCACTGAGATGGACAGTTGCAAGGGGTTATATTGTGACTTGAATGACTCCCCATCAAGAGGTGAGCTCCCTAATAAAAAGTGGGCTTGAGAAGTGGATATGATGTTAGGCTGGTTGCAGGCTGGTGTCATCCTCTTCAAGCCCCTCAAACAAACCTCTTTTCTAGTAGTTCAATTCCTTTCTATCATCCCCTCTGTCTCTGCAGGGAAAGAAAAAAATCTGAGCTAGCAACACAGTTTTATAACACAGCAATTCATATACACATCAGGTATCTAGTGTTCTGTGCTGGCTGATGTTGGGAGCAGAGCAGAGACGAATTTCTGACTGTGTATTTATGCAAGGGCTGGCCCCTGGAGGCTCTCATTAGGGCACACAAACTGGACAGACTTTTGAAAGCAGTCAGCTGATGCTTCGGGGATTTGCACGTGGAGTGGAGATAAGATTGGCCAGTTACCTCTCGATAAAGTGGTTCAGACACTAGAAGTGCATTAGTGCTGGCTTTGTGTGGGCTAATTGAGCAAGCCAAGCAGCTCTTGCCTGTGGAGCCCATGTAACTCAGGTGATGCCATGGCACTGAACCCTGCAGACCCCCAAATGAAACCGATGCCTGTCCACAGGCAGGGCTGCTGAGTGCTGAGCACTTAGGGGAATTTGGTCATTTTACTTTAAGGTGATTTATTGGACTTAAGATCAGCATATGAAATAAATCAGTTTTAGGTTTCCGTCGCACTACAGCTGGAACCTACTGGTGCCTGTTACCCGTGGCTGCTCTCTGACGTTTGTGTGTTTATTATGCACAGCAATTAAACACCCCTTTTTCCTAGACAAATTAGAGCTGTGCGAGTTTGTGATTCTGCTGGCAGGCTTACAAATCTTGCTGTGAAGAGCTCAGAGTGTTTTCTAATTTTTCTGTGTCATGATGCATCTTGTATGACTAGGGTTGTTTCATTTTCATAGTAAAGCTATAATGATTTCATACTGATTAAGTGGAAATAATGCCAACTTCTGGAGCTTCTTTGCTTATGTTTCAGAGGGCTGCACCAAAAATACCTCCTCTTATGTAAGAGAGGGTGAAATGTGTTCCTTAAACTTATACGTACGCATGTAGAAGGGTGCGCATAATGGAATATGCTTTGGACATGTATATTTGCAAGCTGTAATATGCAGGTAATTGCTGGTGAAGGCAATCAGTGATCACATTCCTTGCAACCTGAGCATCCCTTTATGCTGCACCCTGAGCAAGTTCCCCAGCAGCTACCTGGAGCAGGGCAAGGCTGGTCTGTGTGTGATGTGCCCAGCAGGCTGAAGGGGGAGCAAAGCCCTTTGTTCCCCTGTGAGTGAGGAGTACCAGAATCGTCTGCTCCCCACACAAACCATTCCAGCTACTCGGCCCTGGAAGGCCACCAGGTAGACAGCTGTTGGGATAGCACAGCAGACAGTCAGGCTGGCAGTACATCAGATAGGAGCTGGGCACACTTACAGGAGAAAGCCATCAAAAACACATTGGAATCAACACATTCCCACCAAATGTTTTGATTTTCACATGTGGAGTGTTTTTCTATCAGAAAACCCATTGGAAGGTTTCCAGTCTTTTTTTTTTTTTTTCCCCCCTCAGTCACATTCCCTAGCAGAACTGAAGTGAGTAATCATCATTTAGCGAGCGTTTTCGGTGCTAAAGTGTGAGCTGCCTCCGAGGGCAGTGTTGTGTGTTGCAGAAAAATGATACTGTTTGGTGTCACTGATAATCCTCCTGCAAGATTTCGGTATCTCTTAGTGGCCACTTTGTGTGCTCAGTTCCAGAACTTTACCCCCATAACTGGAGAAATTTCTTCTGATAAAGTTGTATGTGCCTCTCACATTGCATAGGTGATTAACAAGGAGTAAATTCCATGTGTAACAGTAAAAAATTAGGTCCTCCAACCAAAGTGATAGACTGGGCATAGCACAAGATATCTTCAGAAGTTAAACTGTACCAGTGTGTTGTACATATGTATGGGGACCATCTTCATTTTATACAATCATATAAGTGAGGAAGACTGGAAAGAAAAAGTTGCAAATGATTTACTGCAATGATGGGGAAATTGAGAGGAAAAAAAAAAGACATGATGAAAAAGATATTTTCCCCAAATAAAAGTTTGAATTTGTCTCTTTGTCCCCACTGCACATAGACTTGGATTAGAAGGTAACAGTTTTGCAGAGGGGTGAGCGTAGAGAGTAGGGATTTTTGCAAGATGAAATCAAATGTGAAAATGGTAGATGAAAAGGGGTAGGAGCTATAGCAGCACCACCACCACCAGCTGCATCCAGGGACCAAATTCAGTTTAGTTTGAATTCCCAGAGGCAAACTTGGAGAGAGAAAGGCGCTGTGGTTATGTGAAGGGCAGTGGGAGCAGCTGTGGAAGGGCTGGAGCCTGTGTGGGTAGTGGCTTGTGAGGAGAACCGTGGTCTGCAAAAACATCAGCAGAGCTGCTCCTTTTTCCTTTCCCAAAAATAAAAGCCAGCAGCAGAGGGGGCAGATAATCTTCCCCATGCTTAATGCTCCAGAGGAAAATATTACTTTCCTTTCTGTAATGCAGCAGCTGAAAAGCTGTTTTTCTTCTTTAAGTTATGATTATATATAGGTGTCACAGCACGTACCAGAGCTCGACTGAAATGTTTTGGCACCAAGTGCTATGCCAGGATGTCAGTTTGGCAGGATCTGTGCTCCTTCCATACCAGACTGGGGTCAGATGGGTGGGGCTGGAAGACTGTCCTGCTCAGGCAGAGCAAGGTTCAGCATTTAGTCTGTGCATAATGGGGCAAGTTGGTTGTTGAAGATGAGGTGAGGGCTTGGCCAAGGAGCTGTGGGAAGGGAAAACACATACCCAGACTGCTGAGGAAAAGAGTGAGTCGTGGGTACCAGCTCCTGACAGAGAAATGAAAAGCACAGAGTGGAGCTGTCTGCCCTGCTTGGAGCACAGAGTTTTCACTCTTCCTGGCAGAAATGAGTTGAAGCAAGGTGGTCCAACCACCCAGTGGTGTCCCTGCTGCTCCCCTGCCTTTGGCTTATGGAGAATTGCTGCTGCTCTTGCCGTGGCCCTCCTTTATCCTCTGCCCTGCCTTTACTGCTGTCAAAATCACACCAAAAAGAAAAAAAAAAGTGCAAAGGGAAGGGCAGGAATCATCTGAAAACTTGCATTTGCTGTAGGACCTGGTTAGTGTCAGCTCTTCAAATTCCCTAAAGTTTGTGATAATCTGATTTTGAGGTAAAATTAGGGTTTGGCATCAGTATAAGTTCCTAAAATGAAATAGTCTGGTTTTGTTGAACTTCTGTTTATGGAATGAAATTAAAATCCAGAATAAAATAGTGCAGTGTGCCTCAGAACCCCCAAATACAGTTATAACAGAAGTGTTTGTGAAGGTTATAACAATACTCTCTCACTTCAATATTTATTGAGGTTCAGTGCCTTCAGAACCAAAATTTGGATGTGTGGCTGTGGGATTGGGAGAAAAAGCAGAGTTACTTTTCCAGAGAGGTGAGGCAAAGACTGTGACTTTTATGGACATGTATTCTTTGAATCTCTGTGCCTCAAGCCCTGGGAATGTCTGAAACAGAGATTTCCAGTTTGAAACTCTGCACTCAGATGAGAGTAAGCTGCAGAGGGTTTCAAGTTCAGTGAACAAATATTTTGATGTGACTTCAGCAAGTGTGAGGCTTGTGTTTAACCCAGAATGTTTTTTCCTTTCTCTTTTTCTGGTGGCGTTTTGGGGTTTGGCTTTTTGTTCGGAGATTTTTTCACAGGCGGTAGAAAGTGATCTTTTTTTTTTTTTTTTCCCCTTCTTGGAAAAAGTGTTTTCTTTCAAAAGAAACATTTAAGCTCTCAGCTAATTCCCACAGATACAGAGGGTTATAAGCTTCCCTCTGAAAAGAGGTTGGCTGCTGCCCTGATATTAAGAACGGCAGGATTTCTTGGCTGTGGGGGAAACGAGATGGTCCAGCTGATTGAGGTTATGACTGAGCCAAGACGAGTCAATTACCTCGATGTGCTGAGCAGCCACGCAGAGCTCAGGGGGAGGAGAAGTGCCAAGGCTCTGACAACAAACAGCTGCAGAGAGCCGGGACTGGGCAGAGGAGCTGCCGCTGTCCCCAGTATGGGAGGGCACTGACTCACTGCCACTGGAGCTTGCTGGTGATAAAACTGTGGAGGTGTGAGCAGAGACTCAGACCCCAATGGGTTTTGGAATAAGAGTTTATTATCTGGTGGAAGGAAACAGGGCGCTGGATGTGGCTGAGTCCTCGCTCCCCAAAACCACATCCCAAATGTAGCACAGGGTGGGGGTTTATCCAGTTACTTCATAAATATTCATAACATCATGTACATCTACATTTTACCATGTGATGCTAAACAGTCTTCAACATATGTTTCTTTATTGTGTCAGTTCTGTCTGCTGTAATTCACATATTCCTTGATAAGGGCCCATGGAAACTAAACAATTCTACCATAATTCACATTACCTTGATAAAGAATATAAAAACAGTTCTACCATAATTCAGATATTTCCTCGATAGAGAAGCAGAGAAACTAACCAGTTCTACCATAGTTCACATTACCTTGAAAAGAGAAACTAACCAGTTCTCTCGTACCTCACACACTTCCTTTGTGGGGGTGAGATAACAACTACTTGTTCCCTTTTTGGGTGACAATAACCTGTTTGGCTTTCACTGACACGAATCATAATGACATTTATCCCAGAGGAGATGCTGGAAAGGCACCTGTTTCCACACTGAGCCTTCTGAGATGGTGCTCAGGTGGTGGAGGAGTGGCCGCTCGTTGGCTGTGACCCGGGGGGGTGACACAGATGCAGGAGGCCCTTGGCACTCGCCAGGAACAGTCAGCTCAGAGCACTGAGGGTTTTATGCCAAACACCACATGGGTCCCCTGCAAAAGGGGGTGTTTGGCAGCCTCATCTTGTGTGGGTATTTTATGTCTCTGCTGTGTGGACTCGAGGCAGGACGCTGTGACTCGAGGAGCACCCATGACCATCTGCTGTATCCAGCTCGCAGGGATATCGTGCTCAGTAGGGTCTCCCTTCCTCTGGTTTGTTTTCAGAGCATAATCAAGCCATTTACATCCTATTTTATCACTGTGTGCTCACCCTTGAAATTATTAACAACCCTTTCTTTATGACTTCTTGTGCAACCTCAACCTTTTGCTTCTTTTGCCTCATAAGCTTAGCAGAAAAAAAAAATCCCACTCATCTTCTGCACATAGTTCTTCACTAAAGTGCTTTTTTATCTCACTATTGTAGAAGAAAAACAACAAGGGGATGATCACTATTAGCTCTGAGCACAATTACATAAAGTGATATTTTTATTTTTACCTGTAGGATTCAATAATAACTGAATGCATAACTATAAAGCCCTCAAATCTGGTTTATGGTGAAAAATTGCTTAACAGAACACTAAAAGTATAAAAGAAAAAAAATTAATCTGTAATCTCATGGTTCCACCTTATTTCCACTAGTGGATTTTTATCTGTCTTTGAAAAACAATTTAGAATTGCAAGTGGAAAACAAACAGTAAAGCATTGCAATTTACTAGGCTACAAAAGCTTGAAAGTGGAAATTAAGTTAACACTTGATGGTTTTAAACATTCAGATCAATATGTCTAAATGGTGCACAGGGTCATTTTCTCACCAACTTAGATCTTCTTGTCCATCTTTGAAAGTTTTCACATTTCACACTATTTGCTGACTTCCCTCTACTAGCTTTGGAAAGCCTTGCATTGTGTCCTGGATAATACTGAGTAAATATCCTGATGAATTGGTGTATTGATGAAAGAAAAAAAAACACAAAAAAATAAAAAAACTTTTACTTCCACCCCATCTGATGTTAAGCTACTGACCCTGTTTTCAGGTTGCTAGTCCCTCAATTTAGCCCAGCCATTGTTACTGCCTTCTTTGGTTGCAGATACTCCAAGTGTTCAGTTAAACCTTTGGCAAGTGAGTTTTTTCCATCCTTCCCTCCAGCTCTACCCCCAGGCAGGTCATTTGGAGACCAGTCTGAGAATGTCATTGTTAGGATGATAACAGCACTCAGGGTTGCCTTTGGTGGGCTGCAAAACCTGACAGATGCCATTTGGTTGGACAGATAAATTTTTGTGCATCCCATAAGTCCAGATCTGTGGTCTTCCAATGGCTTTAGGGTAGTGTTTGTCTGTGCAGTGTCTCGGTTTCCTCTGTAGTCAATAGATGCCAGGTTCAGCAGCAAGCTGCATTTGTTTCTACATTCTCATTAACGTGATGGATGTTATATAGGTGTATTTATGCAATTCTTCTTGATCTTGTTTTTGTAGCAGCCTGTAGAGTATGGGATCATTACTCTAGTCTTGCATGTAGACACCTTTGCCAAGAAGATAAATACTGGCCTTAATCCTGACTGCAAACATCTTTTTCAGCTGCCACTGTGTTCCTTTTACATACAAGGCTACTGAGTAAGTTTACAGGCCTGCCTATGTGCTTGAGGAATGCAGCTCATGAATCCCAGCTGGCAGAGCTCTTCCTCAAAAACCCCCTTTGTATAGACTTAGAGATGGCAGAATCCTTTTCTCCTTTTCCTTGGCGTTGTCTGCATCTCCTTAAGTGTCTACTAGTTTAAATTTTCACAGTCCAACATAAACAAGGCATTGGTGTAGAGAATTTTATTCCACAACAAACACTGAGTGAGATTAGGCATTCATTATTTACAAACTTTCAGAATACGCTTCCATCATTTGGTACTTTTCTAGTAGTGGAAGAAGAAATAGTCTTGGTAAGGAGACAAATGGATCAGTATATAACCCTGCATTAACCTCTGTTCATGCTGGTTTGACAAGATTCATGGTCCTCTCTCTTCATGACAGGAATGAAGTCAATACTTATTAAAATTCCATAGTTGTACAATTAAATGTTTTCCATCAGTGGATCATCAGCAAGGCATAGACAGATACAAGTTTTTCCTTCCATTGCTGAAGAGCTGCCTCATTATTCTGGAGAACTTGCTGGTTTTCAGGAATGAGTGGAAAAGCCTCATCTGTGGGAAGGTAAAAGTAGACTATGACAAAATGACAGCAGGATACTCTGAGTGTGATGTCAGTCCTTCCCAGGCCGGGGGGAAATCCATTTCCTTCTTTGCTTGGGTGCTTAGTTACCTTGTATTGCTCTGGTTGAAATTGCCTTGGGCTTCATTTTGGCTTGAAACATTGTCAAAAATCCCTTTTTCTAGAATCATGTAAAATATGAAGAGAATCCGAGGGCTCTAGGTAGCCACCTCCATAGTTTGTTGCACGGTTCTCACTTCAGTCTAGCTTTTTAAATTTTGTTGTTCTGGTCTGGAATGTTTCCCCGGATACAATAGAGTGCAATTTTTAAGGAGTTCTTTTCCAATGATCTTGTTCCCAAATAAAACCACCAGTTATTAAAAATCAGTTCTGAAATTAAACAGCTACTTGTCTGACAGATATTTATGCATATGATTATGGTTACGCACGTAAACATCACCACTGGGGCTGTATACTTAGATTAAATCATACATAAATATTTGCAACTTGCATTTGTGCAATAAAGGATAACTTCACAGCAAATTTCAGGCATCTAAACAGAAATTATTGAATGGGTACAGTGATAACAAAGCTTAGTGAAAAAATGAAGAGGGAGATATATTGTTTGCTGTATATTTTTGAGTGTTTTAACCATCTGTGTCTGTTTTCTTATTTTCTGAGGACTAGCACTTTTTAATCTAAAAGTCCAGAATCACACAGGGTCTAGATTTCAAGTGGAACCCAGCTGTGGTGACAGTTGCCCTAATGATGAGAAATGACAAATTTGGATACTGCACTTCTCATGCATTCTATGCTTAGCATTTTTATTTAAATTTTGGTGTTAAAGGCAGGGGAATTAATTATTGGTCATGTCTTGACAACTTCAGATTTTTAAATGAAAAAATGAAAAGATGGAAGATCAAAACACATCATAGTCGATGGTGTCTCTGACTGACTGGGAAGGGGAAAAAAGAGGGGGAGAAGCACAAATCCTCTGTAAAATCCCAAGGTGAAAAGCTGAGACTGTAAAACTTGAACACATCTTACCTTCTGTCCATAGGTGGTATTAATGACATAGGAGATTGGTATTAAACTCATCTGAAAACTGTTGGCTGAAGTGATGGTGAATTTGGTTTATTTTTTTTAAAAAAAAAACAATGAGAGACTCTTTGGTGCCTCCTTACCAAGGGCAGAGCTGAGTGCAGTGGCTGTGCCCGCTTGACACAGCACTGGGAGATGTTCCCTGTGGTGTTTCCAGTTGGTGCCAGTGCTGCAGCAAGTGCCCCTGCTCTGCTCTGGGGTGTTTGAGCAGGGCACCCCTTGCTGATGATCCTCCTGTCTCAGGAAGGGTGGAGAGTTCCGTTTTCATGCTGCTTCTGGCTCTGAATGGTCACATTTTGGTGCTGCCTGTGCTGTGCTCCGTTGTACTCTGGAGAAATACCCAGAGAATTCATGACTATGGGACCTGGAAAGAGGGAGGGGAAGAAGAGATTTTGGTGCCTGAATTGAAGCTCTGTGGCCTCCCTTCAAACAGCTGTCAGTGTAATCCATGAACCCACAGCCGTCTATGAAGAGTGTTCGCATTTATTGATCGGTACTTCCCTGGCTCTGATCTGGTTCAGACTGAAATGTAAACACCAGAAAAACAGCATTCCTCAGGTTTAGGAAAACATTCACTAAGCTTAATTTGGAATAGTACACAGCTGAGGCAATAACATGGTGTAAAAGTGGGCTTTTTATAAACGTCCCCGTGTGACAAAGTAAAACCAGATACGATTACCTTGAAGTGAGTGCTATGCAAACACAGAGCTCTTGTGCTGCTTCCTTTACTAGAGCCTCAGTAAACAGATGGTGCAAGCCTGCCAGAGAGTACTATACATCCCAGGTGATATTTCAGCAAGAAAGATCTGTTAGTCAAGAGCATTCTCTTTCCAGTCTGTGGGGAAGAAATTTATAGAGCAATGTGTTATGGAACTGCTGATTTCTGAAACAGAAGATGGCCTTTTTATTTATTCGTTTGGGATTCTGCTTTTATAGCTTTGCTCTCTGGTTCATCTTGGTGTCTTTCAGTGGAACTGGGACTCAGGAACAGTTTCACACTCTGAATAAGATTGTCTGGTTAATTTTTTTTTTTATTTTTAATACTTATGATGGCACTGAGATTTCTCTCCTCGGAAAAACACACATCTTCCTTTCTGCTGATTTATTTCTGACTTCTGCTGTCATAAGGATTCTCCCAGGGCATTTGTTGTTCACTCAGTAATTTAAACTTTGTGAATTTCTTTAAACTTTGTTTAAGTTAAATCCCAGTGTATTTTCCTCTGAATAATTTTTTGCACTCAATCCCTGAAAAAGAGTTTGTGCTTTATTTATTTATTTTTTTCTTTATTTCCTGCTAGCTGTTTAGTTCCACTGACAGTTTTCCAGCTCTCACTAACAGCCCTCTGGTCAAGTGTCCTTGGAGAAAAGCAGACAAAAGATTCTGTACTAGAATATTTTTGAATTTGGAGACACACTAATAGATTCGGAAATTTAACATTCTAGGGAATGACTCCTGCAGAAGTTACTTGAACATGCTCTGCTTTCGATCCCATTTCCCCAGTCCTTGATGCTGCAGAGTCTCCATTTAGTGCACCTGCACCAGTGGGAAATACTATATGAATACTTTGTTGGCATTTTGGACACGTAAGTGGAAAACAATATTGAAAGGAGGAGGAAAAACTTGAGTGGAGAAAGAGCTCCTCTAATGTACAACATACTTGGAACACAGCAGTCAGGACAGGTCCATTCTTCCTGCTGTGGAATAATGATGCCTGTATTTGAGCTAGAGTCTGCTTTGGTGCAAGGATGTCAACAGTAAACTTAAAACTGAGTCTTAATGTGTTATTAGAAAATGGTTTTAATAAGCTAATTTGGCTATTAAATTCTGTTACAGTTATTAGAATCTTTGTAAATAACATGGCAGGGATGGTTTCAGTGCTATCTGGAGATATCATAAAATGTCTAAAGTAATCTTCACAAACTCTACTTCTCGATATAATTACATAGGTTTAAATAGCAATCACAATGAACGGATGTTAATATTAAATCATAGGTCTGGTTTTTTTCAATTAAGAAAATCCACAAAATTGAAAAGCTACTCAGGACTGGTTGGGTTATCTTTTGGTTTTGAGTTCATGAGTGAAATACCTGGTTCCTCCTGATCTTGGGAACTGGATTCACTGCAGTGTGCTGAATCATATTCTTATTAATGCCAAATAGGTTTCTTCATCTAGAAATACAATTGTGTTGGTTGGGGGGTGTAATGTTTAGAGTCACTTTGAAATACATGACCATAAATGATACCACAGGTGTCCCAGGGCTCATGGCTGGTTGTGGTTGGAAGCCATCCATGACTCCTCTGAGCAGCAAAGGTCCCATCATTTAGAAAGCACAAGATGACTGGGTTTTGTATCTCCAAAATTAGAGTTGTCAAAGCTAAAGGTACCAGAAAGGTGTGTTTGACATAAACTGAGATCACTCTGTGACCCTTCCCATCCATAAAAGGCACAAACCCACACTCCATAACTGCTTTTTTCACAAGTCTTCTTTGCTGTGCCATCTGTGCTGCCAACTGTTCTTCTACTGTATATCGTCTGCCTGAAGAAGCACTAAGCAGGTGTGGCACATGTTTGGCTCATTCCTGCTTTGCATGTGTAATGTAATTATGTTTGACAGACTTGGTTTGATTGAGAGAAAACTATGAATTGGATTAAATGTTTTTTGTTTAGACTTTATTAGCTAAAGATGCCATTGCATAATTAATTTGTGAATAAGCAGCAATCTTGCAAATGAGGCAGTGAATCAAAAGCACAGGAAGACATTACAGCCTCTTCTCAGGATGAGTTTACACATTTCTTATTTGTAATATTCATTAAAAATACATAAAGGAAGGTTAACAAAACATTGCAACAAAGAACCACAAGCTAACCAGTCAGCCACAGAAGCCTTCATACATGCATAAGTCAAAGAACAGAAAACAAGCCAACTCAAAAACGTGAGCCTGTGCTACACAGTAAATACTTTAACAATGCTTGAGTTCTGTTCCCAGGTGTGTTCTGGACCAAGGATGTCAGTAGAACCATATATTTTTAGTCTCAATGTAAAAACGTAAGAGTATTTTCTTGAATGTAGAGAAATTTTTAGTGTGAACCTCTGAATTTTTCCTTAGAGACTGTGCTGCTCTTTACATTAATGATGGGAAGTGTCTGGTTTTATTTCTGTGCTTCAAAATATGTACATTTGTTTCTATGTTATGTTTAAGTCATACAAATACTGCAACAATACAAACCTCACTGCTCAGGTAGAAAGTGAAGAAAACCTGTAGGATGGGGTGATTTGGTTTGGAACCCACTTTGCAAGTTATTCCCCTTCTTGTAGTCCTGCCTACACCGTATCTCCAGCAGAGGTGGGCACGGGCCTCACCTCAGCTGTTCCTGAACCAGGGGCAGAGCTTGTGGGCAGGAGGAACTGGTGAGGCTGCTCAAGGACAAGAAGGTCTCTTGGTGCCCTCAGAGCCCTGATGGGATTATTTGAGACACACCTTCCACACTTCACATCGGTTTCTCTGATTTCTTGTTAGTTAATGTTCATCTTTGGATGTTGGCTCCTTGTCCCAGACAGGTGCTGTCCCAGTTGGTCCTGCTCCTCAGCACTGTCATTGTCATGCATAGCTCATACATTCCCTTGGGGTGCAATGCACCAGTTTATGTTAGTCCAAGAGAAATAAATATTTCTATCTCAGACATGCAAGGATAGTTTCTCTCTCAGGTACCAAAGCTGGAGGCTTTCCTTGAGCCAATGACAGGTTAAAGTGAAGATGTCCTATCTTGCTCCTTGAAATAGGAAAGCTGAATTATGAGGTTCCTGATTTTCATCTGTTTCTTTTCCTTTGCTTTCTGTTCCTCACTGGTAAGGGGCAAACTGTTAGTATGTTTGTCATATATTTATGTATTGTGTTGTAATAGTATAAATATTGATTTATAGTTATCAGTAATGTTGAGATACTGTCATATCTGTGACCTGTCTTAGCAAAGTTCTTGGTTCAAGCAGCTATCTTCAAATGCTGCAGTGTAATGTCAGAACTCTGGAAGTGTTGGTCAGGAAGCAGATTCATTTACCAATAAGAACTTACCAGTTTTATAATGATTTATGTTAATTAAATTTTTGCATTATTTTAGTTGAACATATTCCTTTATGACAGCATGTGAGATAAGATCACCAATGGATGAGAGAGCAAGTAGATTTTTCCAGAACAGTCGTGTTCAAATGCATCTTCTGTTGTAAAGGAGTGAAACAAATAGGTTGCAGATTTTTTGATTGGTTTAGCTAAGTCCTTCCTGCTGCCTCCTTTTCAGTGCTGTGTGAAACACCGTGCTGCTTCTGCTTCCCAGCAGTGTCATGTTTCTTCTCTCAGGAGCAGCAACCACAATCTGGCAGGGCAGGAGATTGATGTAGGGTCATTTACTAAAAATTCTTCTTTCTTTGAACAAAGTTATTCCTCTCCTTTGCCAAGGGTTTATGGAGTTTGTAAGATAGCTGATTTTTATTCTAATTCTTTGGCCACTGCTCAACCCTTGGTTCAGTCACATGCTCTCTGTGATTACTATGCTCTTTCTCTGCAGCACTTTGAGCCCTGAACGTTTATGCAGATGTATTGCTTTTGCCACTCCAGATAATGGGTTTTTCTTCATTATGTCTCTTTTGGATTTTGCCATTAATTCCCAACCATCTTGGATCCCTCAAAGAAGATGCTCAGAACTAAATACTATTAAATACTATGACCAGACTGTTGATTTTTCCCCAATACTTTAATTTTCTTTCAGAAGCTTCATAATTCTTTAACCCAGTTTTCTCTCCTTTGTGATTTTTATTACAGAATTCCTCTCTTTGTTGTTTGAGTTTCAATTGACTCCATTGCTTTTCAAATCCCTCCAGCCTTCCCTCAATTTTATTTACCTGAGTCTCAAAGGAAGCTGTGGAAGCTTGAAGGTTATCGATTTTTAAATGAAGAGATTGAAGATATTCTCTTACTGAGGTGTCTTGTGAAGTGTTTGAAGGTGAGGGGGCCATACCAGGTGTGGAGGATGATGTTGTGTCTGCAGAGTGAGGCCCCTTGACCCGTCATGCAACAGCTTTGCTTTAATTCATGTGCTTCTCTGAGCACTCTGGCATGTTTTTGTTGGGCTGTCTCAGCCAGTGCTGTAACACTGGAGGACTCTGTTATCATCAGGGTTTCAAGGACAGCAGGTGAGTGTGTGACAGGAGTGATGACCTTTGCTGCAGCTTCCCCGGGTGATCCAGGTGCCTGGAGTGGTGCCCAAAGCCACCGTGGTCAGCACGTGGCTTGCTCAGGATGCTCTGCACAGCCTCTGCCTGTCTGGGGCCCCAGTGAGGCTCTGGGAAAACAGCAATCTCAACTCATCCAGGAAAAAAAGAGGGAGAAGGAGGAGTTAGGAGTACAGTGACAGCCTTTGCTAATAAGAGGAGTTTATTGTTCCTTTTTACCAAGTTGAAAAAAATTCTGCTGGAATCAGAGTCCATTTGTTTAGCAAGTTGTGATTTCCCTCTCTTTATTTCCTCCTTTTAGGCTCTGGGTTTGAATCAGGATCCTCTGGGTCACAAGGCACACAGGTGCCTTGCACTGTCTCTTGCCTTAGTTTTGCATCTTTCCTCTGTTAATGGGAAGTCCCTTTTCCAAGGAAGCCACAAAGGCCCTGGCCTGGAACCATCCGGTGTGGCCGTTGAGTAAACCAGAAGTTCTCTGCATCCCTCTGAGCAGCTCCACTGCTCCCTGTTCCTGGGCATTGAATCCCCACTGGATGCTGTCATTGGTAGAGGCTTGCAGAGATGTGAAAGATTTTGTTGGGAGGCCAGGACACTCTGAAAGGGCAAAAAATAGATTGCAGTGGAGAGAAACCTTTCCCAAAACATTATGATTTGACCGATGGGCAAAATTTTAGGCTGGGTTTTGCATTACTGAGCTTCATTTGTAATTTTTTGAGGAAGACCATTAATATTTCCAAACCTAATATGCAAAGTACTGAGGCTACTAAAGAAGCTTGGACTTGACAGCAAATATTACAGTACGAGATGGTTTTTATTTAACATATATATAACAGTGATGCACAAAAATAAGACTGTATTGTTAAATAGAACTCTAGGTAGATGCTGTTTCTTAGAAAGCACTGGCTGTTCTCTGGAGAGGGGACAAAACATACTAGAAAATACCATTGATACAAAAAAACCTTCCTGTAGATGAGAACTTCTTAACTTCTATTTTTACTTTGATTTCCATTCAATGGTGAATCCAAGTTTCAGCTTCAAAATAATGTGTTTTAAAGTTTCCTAAGAAACAATGACTCTACAGCACAGCCCTCTTGTAATTAATGCCTTTTTTTTTTTTAACCTGCTTGTAGTCTCTTTAATGTCTTAAATAATTTTACTTACTTCAGTTCCCAGTCAAATCTTTTGGATCAAAGTAGAATTGATTACTTCTAAAAAGAACATAACTAGTCATTTGTGTGTTTTACAATAGGTATTGTCTTCTAAGGTTCTTTGATTCTGCAATTTTTTGTCACTTATGACTGCAGAGAAAGCCTCTTCCATCTGGCACAGTTTTCAAATAGGCCCACTGAGTTCAGCAAGCAGCATTTGCTTCATGTATAAAGCTACTGAGCTTCAGACCATGCTGACTACTAAAGTATTAAATGCAGCATTTGTGACTTAGGATGTTACACGTGGAAAGAAATCAGCAATGAAAATTAAATATCTTTTTACTGACAAGAAAAACACTGAAAGCCTTCTGAAACTGTTAAAGTGATAGAGGAGAAGGACATTTTTACTTTGAAGTCACTTATTCAAAGCATGCTGGTAATGCTGTAGGCTGCAATTTTCAAAGCAGCACAGCGAAGTTAGATACCAGGCTCTCATTGTGTTGCAGCAGGGTGATCTAGAGAAACGAGCTAAAGAATATCCTTGGAAAGTGCAGATTCAAGGGGTCTGGAGGGAATCATTCTGTCTGTGTCTGAACTTCCTTTTAACAGGGAAGGAGGACTAGGGTACCTGCAGTCTGGAAACTACGATTACAGTAGTGCCTGCCAGTTTTCTGCACCCACTTTGGTGACAGGAGAAGGGCACTAATCCCCTGGTTTATTTTCCCTGCATCTTTTCTGTTTTATTCTAGAGGAAGTGACCCACAAGAGTGGTCAGGGACCAGATTACTGTGGCTGTTTGTATCTCTTGGACGGAGTGCTTGAGGTGTTGCATGGAGATGCTACATGGTGTTAGTAGAGAACTTGGTGGATAAACAGAAGAGGGGGGTGGAGGATATTTCTGTTGTGCACAAGACAGAGGAATGAGGGACAGAAAAAGCCCTCTGGAAATAGATGATATTCTCTTCTCTGCTTTCCTCAGGACTCCTTGTCCAGATGTAGTTTTCTGTCTTTATTCTCCTGTTAACGCTAACTTACCTGAGGTGTCATTGGGGCAGAGAACACCAGTGATACAGTTGCTCCCTGAAGGTCATACCAGGTCCATCTCAAAGCTTACTGATCACTTCTTGACTTCATCAGACAAGAAATCAATATATGGAATAGTAAGAAACTTCTGATGTCCAGCAGTTGTGATTTTTTACTCAAAGTGTGTTCTTGCTATTGGTCATAGTACTCATCTCATTAGGAAATCTGTTTATACTGTTCAGTTATGATCCTCTGAGGTGTCAAAACCTATAGGATTCTTCTAGAGGGACAGAAGTGCATTTCCTCATTAAAAAAAAAAAAAACCAAAA
>VXAU01002171.1:1838591-1935328 GCA_013399695.1 Formicarius rufipectus
AACAACAACAACAAACAAACAAAAAAACCCACCAAAACTTATCTGTGTCAAAAAAGTCATCTACCTGAGTGTGAGAAGTAGGGGTGGCTGTTTTCTGCCTAAGAGTTCTTTGTTTTTCTTTGTGAAGCCAACCTTGTCCTACTCTGTCACACAACATAAACACCACAGGTCAGGTTCTGCTCTTGGTATCATTGTCCTGGGTAGACTGGACATTATGGATTTTCTTTTTTTTTGTGTGTGTCTGAATGAAAGCCAGGATGTTATTGTATCACTTCATTGCATATCAAATTACTTTGTACATAATGATATAATTGCAGAACACAAGCAGATGCAAGTATTATAGTGCAATAAAATGTCACAATTGAGAACGCTGTTTGTAATCTCGTTTAAAAGTTTGTGTTTCAGTATGGAAGTTTGTAACACAGTTGGAATATGAGTTTTAAGATACCTATATTTGTCTTCAATCAACGTGGTTTTATTTATGTTTCAGAATTAAGTGCCTTGAAGTGTCAGAAATCTGTGGCTGTGCTGAGGGCTCCTCCCTGCAGGGAATGCCCTGACAGTGGGAGCGTGTTCCTCAGTGAGGACTGGTGTGGGGGTTCAGGGCTCCCCAAGGGAAAGGGGGATGCTGGAGATGCTGCCACGAGTAACTTGGAAACATGTTTTGTGCCTAGAAATCACACATTACACAGTAACTGCATTTTCATTAGTCAAATTGACCTTTATTGAAAAAGAAAAATGCGGTGCATTGCAAAAGATTAATCTATGTGAAAAGCAAAGCTATAAAGAGAATTTATCCTTTTATTTTTTCTTTTAAGTCTGTTGAAAGTTACAAACCCAAATACTCTGTAAAAACAATAGAGACCCCATATTCCTTTTCACAGATTTTTTAAGTGTTAAGGCTTCACCTAATATTTCCATTTAATTGTTCTTCTGAATGATTTCTTCTAATTGATGAGACTACAAGTGGAAAACTTCTGGATTCACAGATATTTTAATGGATATGATCTCTTTAAATTTTTCTCCCCACGTCCTGTCTGCATTCATTACAGGCAAATCAATGAAAATTGATAAACCCATGATGGAAAAAAGGAATGTATTTGTATTCATTACAGGGGATCGGAGATAATAATAAAATGAAATGTTGTTATAGTGAGATATAAACCCAACCTAAGGAATTGCTCAATATGTGAATAGCTGGATACATTTCATTACTGGGATATGGAGCAGCTTGATAGCGGAAGCCAATAATTTAAAAAGTCTTGAGCACAGGGTTATGCTGACTATCCAGTTCAATACGTTAATTGACAATAAATCCTGCTTGCCTATAAAAAGCACTTGACTAGTCATTTTCAAGATGGTCATGATTTTTTATGATGCGGAACTTTTAATTTACAGGGATGATAAAAATAGATTTACTTTCAGCCACTTGTATTTGATTTAATTACCTAATCAACTATAAATCATCTACTATTGAAAAAGTAATTTAACAGAGATGATATTTTGTCATCGTTTTTTTCTTAAGTGGGAGAGAGTCTTTTGTAAAGAAAGGTGAAATAGGCTTTAGAGGAATTAAAAAATTCTCTCCCTTTATAAGGAAGGGTTAGAAGTTCAGAATGGAGAAATTTTGATTTACTGAGTGAATGCCTTGAGTTTTGGAAGGACTTGTTTGTGGTTACCTAATGTCCTGCTGAGAAAGCAGACAGTAAAAGAGGACCAGCTATGGATGTCAGGGGTATGAAGGAGACCCTGTGCAGTGGAACTCCCTTTGCTGGGGACCTGTTTGGGATAAAAGTGCTATTGGGAATGGCCATGGAGGGGAAATGACTGTTCCTCATCTGCACAAGAAGAAGAGAAACCACCTAAGTCAGAGTGGGGGTGACTTGATAGAGGAATTTGAGACTTCCTTTGGGGAATTAAACTGCTAAATGAAAATGGGATGAAAAGTTTTCAATGTTTTAATGGCTCCCTCACATAAACTGACATAGCACAGGAAAAGATCTAAACAAGTAAAAGGAACATGTAGATTAGGAAAAAAAAAAAGGGGGGGGGGGCCAAAACAAACAAAAAAACCCCAAAACAAATGAACAAAAACACCCCAAAAAAACCCACACCAAAAACAAACAAAAAAACCCCCAAACCAAACCAAAACAACAACAAAAAAATAATACTTTGAAGAAAGAAGTGGAAGGTTTTATAAAGAAAAAAGTAACAGTATCTATTTTCCCATGTACACACAGTTATGTTGAAGAGGCAAACTAGATACTGGGGTGAAGATATTTCATCCTCTAAGACTTGGGCTTCTAAAGTCTACCTTGAAGAATATTGTCCATCTCAGAACTGCCATTGACCAGAGAGAGTGGGTATGTTATCCCCCAGAACATAACTCCACACTGCTGGTAGTGCTCCAGAGGAAAAGTGTTCCAGATAAAGAGCTTTTGGAACATATTCAGAGAGGAATTCTTGGTCAAATGAGTAACGAGCAGGTGTCACAAAAGGGCTGAGGGATAAGTAAGAGTTTATCGTAGAACTGTTGCTGTTTCCTATTTTTGCTTGACACTATTAAAAAAAAAATAAAAATCCCCAAATTCATGACAGACAGAGCTCCTAAATGCCTAAGGGGTGGGGAGAGGAAAATGAAATGCATATACCATGAGGGGAAAAAATAATGTGTTAGTGTGGGATTATAAAAATAATAAAAGTTAAGGAAGTACAGAAAGGAAAGGTAGGAACAGCTATGCCATTAACATTATGAATGAAGAAAAATCAATGCTAGAAAATATCTCCTAGAGAATTTGGTCACTTTATGAGTTGGGAATAAAGCCAGCTTCTATAATAAGGGTAAAAGAATCATGTGAAATAATGAAAACCAAACTGGAAAGTGGAGATTTGAGACTGAATTACCCTGAGAGCTAGAAGGCTTTATTAAATTTAAGGAAATAAACAGAAAAGTATGTATGTTAATAAAAATATGCATTTTTGTTATGGGTAACAACAGATTTTGAAAAAACCTGTACACAGCCTAATTCACAACCAATATGAAGTTAAATCTGCCTTCCCAAATTTCCTCAGAATTACCACAGGTAAATGAAAATTGCCAGGTTGAGTTAGACTGGAACCTTTTCATCAAATGAGGCTGAGATGAGGTACTTGGAAGGCAGTATAAAAAAACCCTGAATGGGATAATTAGGATATGGCTTGCCTTCACAAAAAAGTTTTTCTTTCCTGCTCAGTGAGAGGTTGGGTAACAGAGACATGAGGATTGTGTTCTTGCCAAGTGTTCAGGGCTGATTTTTAACCCTCCTTTTACTCAGCTGAGTGTGGGAATCCATGGGATTCTAGAACATTTATTTATGTTCTCAGCACAACTGCTGAGGTGTGCTACCAGGGATGAGCTGGAGAATCCCCAGCCTTGTTTCAGCTCCCATTAGCTTAGGTTAGGTTTGGGTCTGGATGTTACTCTGGGAACAGATGGATGTTTTAACTGTGGACATTGCTGGACTGTGTGACTTTGCTCAGTGTAAGAAATTCTAAGTTGAAGCTGTCCTGATGTCGTGCCTCTTGTCTGCTGCCTCAGAAAGGGGCATGGCCCCAGCCTAGGAGGAGGTGATGGCACGACTTGCACAGTCACAGGAGACACTCCAGTGTTTCCATGCAGAGCCCAGGTGGAGACAGGGACTGCAGAACATGGGTGGGAAGTGTGACTAACCTGAGTGTATCAGACCTGCGTTGTTGTCTACAGGGATGACACCCACAGCGTGTCCTTCCCTCAAACCTACATACATCCCTGGAAGAGTTCAAGGTCTGGGTGGATGGAGCTCTGAGCAATCTGCTCTAGTGGAAGATGTCCCTGCCCATGGCAGAGGATTGGCATGAAAAGGTCTTTAAAGCCCCTTCCAACCCAAACCATGTGATTCCATGATTCTGTGTCATAAAATCCTTGCACAGGAAACTGAAAAGATACAGAATCTCAACAGGCTTTTCTTTTTTCTGTTGTGGCTGTGTAGTTACTCTGCATCTAGTTGTTTTATTCCTGTATAATTAACAGTAATTATTATAATTCTTATAAATTAGTTACTATAATTGTGATTAACAATAATGTATATAATGTATTCCTGTAGCAAACATTGTTTACTTGGGTTTATGAATTGGCCATTCATGAAGTCCATTTGATGAGCATACAAACCGGGCACTGAGTTTCTAAGTATTTCCTAGGGGGAATAAAATAAGAAATTCAGTCTCCAAAACTGTTCTTTTCAGTGGCAGATGAATGTTCTGGTGGCCTAGAAAGTCACCTAGATAACAGAAGTCTAAACATAATATTGTGACTATATTTTTCATGTGCTAAGTCCTGCCAGATTTTTGGTGTGAAATTTAAACACAGAAAGCAGTCCCAAAATAAATACCATGGTGAGCAAGATGCATGATGTGATCACCCTTTGAAATATTGAAGAGAAGTTTCTTCACCAATTTATTGGGTTTGTGTGACAAGGTTTTGGCAGTGGGGGGACTGCAGGAGTGGCTTCTGTGAGAAGCTGCCAGGAGGTTCCCCCGTGCCTGATGGACCACCAGAGGCTCCACAATGGACCCATCACAGGCCAAGCCCAGCAGTGATGGTGGTAGCTCCTCTGGGATAAAAGGATGTAAGACAGGGGAAGAAAACCTAACAAATGCAACTGGAAAGAGGAAGATGAGTGCAGGGGGAGAGGGGAAGGTTATACAGCCCATGGTGAAGTTCATGGTCCAGGGTCAACTCTCCACACTCCAGCAGACACTGGGATTGTACAAATACAAATGATGCTTCTAAGTATCTTTAAAGGTGCCAGAGTCTACTTGAGAATTCACTGGCAGAAAGGAAGAGCCAATGTGATCTCTTTTGGTGGTTCAGACTTGTATTAATTTGCCAAGTTTAGCCATTAGTTCCTTGAGACCTCGTGACAAAAAGCTACATTGCTTTTTGTTATGTTACCAATGTCATCTCTGTGTATAATAACAACTTTCATATTAATTAGCATATAATCTCCAAGAGGTAAAGGATGAAGAATTACAGTGCATTAAAGCAAGCAGGAATGGGGTTGCAATGGGAGTAGAGCAGGAGTTTTTCAGTGTTCCTACTGCTCTGAGCAGGAGCTTGATATTCTTCCGCAGATGCATTTTAACCTTTTGGATTGGGGTATATGAATATTTCTGCAAGCTTTGCTGAGTTTCCCTTTCCTGCTCCCCCAGTTCAGAGCAGTTCCTGCCCTGCTGAGCACCAGGGGCAAAGCCCGAGTAATGGGGATGCCCGGGAAGAGCAGCTGTTCCCACGGCAACAGGGACTGCATGAACATTCACAGAAGTTTCTGCCCCTTTTGATATTTATTTTACATCTGCATACTTTTTCAGGATAAATGTTTTAAAGACAAAGTTTTGATTAAATTAATCCTACTTAAATTACTTTAGAAAGGAAGAACAGCAGAAAAGAGCAGAAAAGAGAACACTGCATCTGTAATTACTTTGGTGCCTGGTTGTTTTGATGTATCCAGAGGGAAACCTGGTGGTATTTATTTTTTGTGTAAATTTTTGCCTCAAAGTAGTACTATTATTCCCAGATGAGCTATGATAAACCCCACTGAAGTGAGTTTTATTGCCTATAAAACTTATGTTGTTGGGGGAACAAAATGCATAACAGTATAACTGACTCCTCAACTTTTGAGATATTCTCGCTAAAAATTCGACTTTTTCCCTATGTTCAAGGACCATTCCTCAAAGTTACTCCAGAGGTATGACAGACATTTACATTTAGCCTTCTTTCTACACTTTTTTTCATCACAATCTTATCAAATGTATCCCCATCACACTTTCTCAGGCCAGAAGTATTGCAGACCGACACTCTGTGTGTAATTACAGAAGGAGTTTCCTTGAATAAGTGTAGGTCACAACAGTTTCATCTTTTTAACTGTGTGTTTCCAGGTATTTTGTCCTTGAAAGGCACTCTGCTCCCAGATAAGGGCAATGAATGATGCTGATGCTGCTCTGCAGCTGCTGCTATAGGATTATGGCAGAATTTTGCTATGAATTTTTCTGAGGACTAAATCTGATCCAAACATATAAGCTTGTTTGTTTTGGGTTTTTTTTAACTAGGTGTGAAATGAGATAACTGATATTTGTTCTAACATAATAAATGAATAACAAACAAAATAAATTAATAACAAAATGAGAACACCTGATTTAACAAAATCAGCCTCACATTCCCAATTGATGAGGATCATATTTTGAATTGGGAACAGATGGAGAAGTGCTGAGTTTTTTCTTGGTGTCTGTAATGCTGCTTATGCTGGAATGTGTTTTTATTTCTTGTCATAGTTCACTTGAGTCTTATAATTCTGGTAAGATCCCCCATAAACAAAGCAAGGCACTTCAGGGTCTAGTGATTTCCTGCTCTGAAAAACGGAGGGTCTGACTTTGCTCAAACACAATACGAGCTAATTAAGATGAAAATATTTCATAACTTACTTATTTTGGTTAGAGTAATTTAATCCACTAAATCTGAATTACCTTTTTTCACTGAAACTATGAAAAGCAGTGCAGAGAGTAATTTAGCTGATGAATTCTCCACTTCTCAAGAAAAAGAACAAACCAGGAGAGACCGAAGAATGAGTGGTTGTGGTTGTTGCATTTGTGTTCATTACCTGTTTTGTATTGCCATTTTGGATCAAATTAACCTTTCGGTGTGTGTCTCCTGTGCAAAATGTGGGAAGCTACATTGCTGTGGGAACAGTGTATGGTCTGTTGTTACGGAACATGGCCATGGACCATTATTCAACATTTCTTCAAGTTGAAAAATAATTTTAATATGCTTTTCCTTACTGCTTAAGCTGCTTACTTACCAACTTCAATCTTCTTTCTAAAAGAGAGTCTTTATTTGTGAAGGTATTTATACAAAGAATACTGGCATTATTTTATGGTGACTTTCTGAAGAACCCGACAAGTCTGTTTGAAGCTTTTCTTTGGTATTAACTAGATATTTTATCATAAGTGAGCAGGGCGTTTCTGGTTCACTAGTCTTTATTGCTTTCTTGAATACACTTCAACCCCATTCACAGTTCAAGTCTATATAATCCTTATGCCTTTCATACTTTTAAATCCTCCACAGTGTTTTCTGTATATCTGACTCTGCTAATATCCACAGAACTCGGGTCTTAAAGTGCTCTCCTGAGTTTGCATAACTCTGCACTGAGGCCAAAATACACATTTTCATCAATCCCTTTACTGCTCATAAACAAGGGCAATGTTTTCTTTCACGTCAACGTCCCCAGCCTCAATTTTCCCCTCTGAAACCCCAAATCCATTCCTTACAATGAAAACTGGTCATTCATTTCCTCTTGCTCTGAACACCAGTTAAGAACCTGCTGCCCAGTTTCCTTGTTCTGGGTGTGCTTTCAGTTTGCTGCTTGTTGCCTTCTTCCCCCCAAGGCTTCCTCCTTGAACTTTAAATGAAAAGTGAATTTGTTTTGTGTAAAAATGCAAATAAACCCCTTGATAAATCATGTTAGAATGTTGGTTCTAAATTGGTAAAAGCTTATTTATCATTGCTGTGAGATAACTTTACATATTTCACATTGCACAGCTGTGCTATTCACAAAAGCATGATGGAAATGATTGGTTGTCCTCTTTCATGGTACTAGGAATGTCTGGTGTATATGTTGGCCGTGATAATGCTGGTGTGTGGCTACAGTAAAGTCCTCCCTAGCTGAATACCTCTCTTGGAATAATTGTGGATGTTTATCAAGTCTTTGACCAGCTTCACACACTGTTTTTCAACTGCGTGGAATCAACTCTGTGATATTTGTTACTTTAAAATCAGAATAGCCAGTTAAATGATGGCACTGAGGTGTGGGGGCCTTTGTCATTGCAGACCATGCTGAGTCAGGACTTGTATCATACACTGCTTGTTTCACCAGCAATGCTGGGAGTGCCTCTGGGAAAACTCATTTAAGAAAGGCTAAATCCCTGTCTGGTAGGGTGAGAAAAATGCCTGTGAAACAACCCTGTGAGCACCTACGTGAGAGGAGGAGGAGGATGAAGAGCAGGAGGCAATGCAGGCACTGGAGCAGGTACCACTTCTGTCCAAACTGATGTTAGAGCATCAATTAATAAGGGGAGTGTTAAAAATTCTTATACAGATGAAGATCCAAAAGATAAATATAACTTTTCTTTTTTCCCTTGTTGACCATTCTTGTAGCTTTCATGCAGTATGAGGTATTAGGATGATGCATTAGAAAGGTCACGAGACAAAAATGTATGTTTAAAACATGTAAGGCACTTTGCAAGGCTCTGAGCTAGTGCAGAGAAGTCTTGTTTTGGTGGATCACCTGATTTGCAGTCCTTGCAAATGAGGATGGAAGTTCAAGACGATCTGCTGTGGGTTGCTAAAGTAATTGCAGAACCAAGTCGTGCTCTGCTCTTCCAGCTCAAGGTGCCAGTCTGTTCTGTCAGCTCCCTTTGCTTGGGTTGCCATTTCCTTTACCAGAAACCTGTTCAGCTTCAGGGAGTGCAATCCCAAAGCAGCCGGGTCTCCTCTTGTGCTATGCAGAGTGTTCAGCAAATCTGTTACCCTCCATCTCTCACCCAAATACAAAATTCCCTCTCTGAGGTTAGAACATTGTGTCAAGGCAGGAAAGCCTCAACGAGATTGAGCTATAAAGCTAAAAAGAAGACATCATCTGACTCTGCTCCGAGCAACAGCTGCGTTCCTGGGGCTATGTTATTTCAACCCTGAAAGCATAGGGAGCTTTAAATTCACAAATTTTTCAATGTTATCTACACATCACCTTTCCAGCCAAGGAATCAGAATATTTTAGCATGCTTTCAAGGCAGTTATGTTCAACATTAATTTGGGGGATTTTTATCTGCTTAATAAGGGAGCTTGTTTCTTTTCTGGGTGCTTTGCTATGGTACTGACTATGCTGGTGGGCCTCTGCCTTGGAATATGACTATTAACATGTACTTCCTAATTCCTTTATCTTTGAAATTTATTTTTGCAGTTTTTATTATACTAGTTTAAAGGATTTTTTTATTTCAGGGATGAGGTGCAAGTGTGCCCCAGCTTTTCTCCTCAAGCCTCACTTAACAAAGGCTGATGCCAAACAAGATAAAAAGGCTGTTGGTTTTGTAGGATCAAATTGCTTTCCCGTGGAGAGTGTAGGACAATGAGGTTTCCTAGACTTGCTCATCATTGGGAGTGAAATCATTTGGATTGTCTGACAAGAAAAAAATCAAGAAATATTTAAGTAACTTGGGTCTTGAAGCTGCTGTGCTCCATGAGTCAGATGACCAGCGTTGGACACCTGCTCAGGCTGTATTTGGATTTCAGGATGGGAAGCCCCTTCAGCTTTGTCTGGTCCAAGGTGCTTTAAGACAACATGATCACAAAAACCATTACTAAATATATAATGCCAAAATATTAGCAAGAATGGTATTTACTTAGTAGTTCTGAGTCAGCTGTTGTTTACTCATCTCCTATTGTGGTATAGATTTTGCCATCACTTTTCTTATTTTGAAGTCCTTGTCAAAATACAGGAACTGTTTCTTGTACATATTCTTGTATAGGATACTAGGGAGAAGGGAAAAAAAGCAGAAATGCCCTACAATTTTTCTGAAGCTTGCCAAAGACCTTTATATATTGCAAAGTACTTAGACAAAAAATGAATCTTTTCTGCCATGATTAGTTTTGTCATTAAGTAAATTAAACTGTTTTGGCTTTAGATTTTACAACTAAAATGGGAATAATTTTTCTCCTCTCCCACACAGCAACTGAAATCAATACGAATGTTACTAACCAAACTGCTTCAACCCATTCCATTCTGCCCTTACCACTTGAGCTTTCCTGCAGGTACCTCGAGTCAGCTGAAAGGCAAGGAATAACTGGAGAGAACAGAATCACCAGTCACACATGCCTTTTTCACCTGTCTCTTCCTGCATACTAAGGTGGTAGCATTTTTACATTTATTATCTGAAGATTGCCCTCTGCTGCACTAGCCATTCAGTGAAAATTGAAATATTGGAGTTGGCTATTGCTAGTTAAACTTTGGTTTTAGTTAGTGTTATTTTCAGACTATTTAAAGGAATCAGTAAAAAACATCCTTTTATTCAGGTGAACAGCATGCATATTTTGTCTTAGGCTTTAGGGAACTTCAGATAATTTTGGAACTCTACTGGAATTAAACAAAGAAGGGCATGCAATAAAATATCTTAATTGTCCCACAATTTTCAGGCAGGAGGCTTGATCATGTGTTTGTGCATTACCTGCTCTTTTAAACAGTCACTTGCTGGAGGAGAGACATATCTGTTTTATAACCCACCTGTACAAATGCAAGGCTATTAAGTTGCCTTCTGTTGAGAATGTGTCACATTTAGGTTCAAAAAACAGGGAGTGTAGTTTGAGATGATTTCTTCATCCATGTAGCATAACTCTGTTATTTTGCAGCAGCATGGGAAGCTCTCACAGCACACCCTCATGGGACAGGTGTGAGTGCAGAAGCTTTGTCACAACTGTGTATCTCAGCTTTGGAGCCCTGGAGGGCTCCCAGGGGACTGAACTGGGGTGGAAATGAGTGCTGGGAGGTGTGGAGGAGGCAGAGCCCTCTTTTGCCCTTGCCTTGCCTTTCAGGGGCAGGAACAGGGTGGCAGGAGAAAAATCAGCTTCCCCTGATTGTACAGGAATTTTGCAGTGCAAGGCTTAGCAGTGGACTGGTGCTGGAATTGGATGTGTCTCTGAGTCTGGCTGCAGTCCTAGTAATTCTGCTAAAAGTCAGCAGTAATAGATGGGCCCAGCTACCTGCCTGATCCCTCAGCTGCAACAGTCAAGCCTCTGACTTTTCCCTAAAATAGCTCAAGATAATGTTTTCAATATTGATTACATTAATCAGCAGTTAGCTTTCTCCTATGGTCTAGTAAATCCTGAATCTGCTGTTCTGTATCATAAAGTAATGCAGAAAGTCTGGGAAGATGAGAAATTTTCACTTGTAGAGAAACAGTGTGCATTCTTTAACTTATTATTTTTTAATATATACCATTATTTGTAATTATATACATAATGAATGCTATAAAGAAAGTTCAATATGGAGCATGTTCTTCTCTGGTTATTACAGTTATATTTTCTGCTGAAAATCAGCCATCTATGGTGTGATGCAGATACATTTGCAAGACTCACTACTGGCAATCAGTGAGGAAAAAAAAAAGGTAATCATTGAATACTTTGAATTTGACCTTCATTAGTAGGCAGCCAGGTTTAACCAGTGGCTTGGATGAAGACCCTGAGAAAAGTGGGGTGGGAAATATCTTCAGTGACATCTTTGGTTTGCACTGGGGCTGTTTCTGTGTAGTCTGATATAAGACACAGTATCAGAGAAGTCATGGAAGCAGAGAGTTCAAGGAGTAGAATGTGCTGTATTCTAGATCAGTGCAAAAGAGTTCACACAGAAATTAGGAAGCCAAAGCAAATCAAGTGCATTAAAGTACTTCAACTAAAAAGTAACTAAAGTGTCCATCAGGATTTCAGCATGCTTCTTGAATGAGATAGGGTGAATTTAATGAGTGACTTCAAGGAGTAATAGGATAGTGATGTCCTGAAAGTGAATGGAGATTAATTCAGAATCTGGAATTACAAGAGTTGTAGGAATTAACAATCAGCTGCATAAAAAAGAATCATCTGCAGTAGATGAAGAGACCATTAGTCCTTTGAAAATGCCTGGTATCTGAGAAGACTGTTAACAAGGAGACCTTATTAGAAATGATTTTTTTTTCTTGTGAACAGCAGATGGTTTCCTACACTGCTTTTTTTTTTTTTTCATCTTAAATCCCCTGCATGTCTCTATTTCAAGCACTTTGCATTTGCCTTGCATTGCAACCTCCTTTTTCAGTTCGTTCCAACAGTTTCCCCCCTCCCCACAATCCCCTGAGGACCCTGCCCCAGTGCGCCCCCTCCAAGTGTCTCCTCCTCCCCCCCTGTGCTCCTCACAGCACTCTGCCTCCCTCCACGCTGCTCTCCAGTGTTTGGGTCAGTCACTATGGGGAAAAGCTCCCTGGGAACCCACTGGAAACAAGCTGCTTCTGGCAGAGATGGCTCTCCTGTCTCCCCTTTGACAGAATATAACAAGATCTCTTTACCCAGATGTTACAAACTCTGATGTTTCTGAAACACATCTGTATCATCACATGTGAAGTATTTTCTGGGAAGACACCAAAAGCCTGTCCCCTCTCTGCCTTTTTTGAGCTAGGTTACTTCACGGGTGTAGGTTGTCTGACCTGGTGAAAGGATTATGGCTACAAATGTGTGTGCTTGCCAGAGCTCAGCACTTTGCCCCTCACCTCTAAATACCATGCAGGCAGAGGTGGGAATTTTGGGTGCATGATATCCGTTTGTGGCAGCACGTGGGACCTGCATGTCCACTCGCAGTGACTGAGCAGGTGCCAGCAGCAAACATGTTTTGTGGCTAATCTGAGCAATATAACAAACCTGAATTTCCAAAGGCTTCCTTAGCAGAGGGGCTTTAAAGAGGGGCAAGTTTATTCTGTGAACTAACTAGTTAAAAGATAGAAACAAAGGGTGGGCTTAAATGCTAAATTTCCATGTTGGAAGGAGGTTATTGACGAGGTCTCACAGGGCTCAGTGCTAAGTTTTGTGCTTTGTATTTAGAGAGAGTTTCTCTGAGAAAGTTTGTTTGATGTAAATTTATGTAGGACAATTTAATCTACAGCAGACGTGGAAAAGTTACAAGAGGATCACTTAATATTGAGTTATTGGTCAATTAATTCAAAGTATTGTTTATAGAAAGGAAAGTAATTCTAACTTTGCTTATGTCATTATGGGCTCCAAATTATATATTGCTACTCACAAAAGACATCTTAAAGTCATTGTAAACTGTTCTCTTAAGACATCAGGTTAGTGCTGATTTGCTGCCAAAGCACTAAGTAGAACATTAGGAATTGCTAGGAAATCAAAAGAGAATACAACAGAAAATACCCATAGGAGAAAAGATTAAATAAATGAAGACAACTCTACTGCTCTAATAAGATATTTAGTGGGAAAAAAAATAACTACATTGGGATCCATTAATGCTCTGATCCAGGGATTTTTATACATTTTCTGTGATCAGACAGACACCTTGAAATTTTCCCATAAATAAAATGTTCAAATGAATCACTGTGGGATGACAAGAGAAGAAATAGGAAAATCCTGTCTCTCTTCATCTAAACTGACCTCTGATATTGTGGGAGCAGTTACAGACTTCTTTTTAGTTTCAGGAGTGAACTTCACCCTCTGCCAGCCAACATTTCCAGTCCCCAGACTTGGAAAACAGACCAGTTAGCTCCTGAGAGCTAGATTTGCATAAATTCTTGTTTTCCCAGCATGAGAATCCTTTGGCATTTCTCACGGGTTTATATTGGCATAGCTTTTCTGCCTCTCTTACAGACAGTTGTAGAAATTTAAAATTTGATATCACAAGCTTGCAAATACCATGCTGTGTTGCTTGCAGGTAACTAGATTCCCTTAATTTTTTTTTTAATTTTTTTTTTTAATGCAGGGGAAAAAAATGTTGGGTTCTATGAGGACTAATACATTAATATTTACAAAATAAGTGAGTTCAGAAAGTTCTGGTTTGCCACTGCCTAGAGTCAAATAATGAGAAAAGATCCAGACTTTCAGGTACAAAGACTTTGACCTACTTAGTTCCATGGCAAGCAATCACCTCTAGAAATGTTTCTAACCTTTCTTTAAAGTTGCAGGAAAAAAGGGTAAGTGGTTTAAAGCATTTGATGTATAAAGTAAAACATTCATTGTAGCAAGGTCTCTTATTCCCTTTCCCTTTTAGCAGCAGATTTTATTTTAAAAACCCCACACCTTTTAACTCATTCTTCGGTTGCATCAATGATGGTGTTATTTGCTCTTTTCTGGGGGAAAAGGGGAAAATAGCTTGATGGTGGCTCACATAGCACTGAGTTCTGACAGGAGCACTGTGTTTCCTCGAAGAGAGGATGAGACAAACACTTGGGAAAGAGTTGAGAGGAGCAGCACAGAGCAAATACAGCCCCTGTTGGTGATCCGGGTGCTTATTTGCAGCAGCACTGCTGGGACTGAGAGCCAAGGGCACTGTGTGTGGCCCAGGGAAGGCAGGAGCAATCCTGTTTGCCAGGAGGAAGTCCCTGTGTTTCGCAGCCCAAGCAGGGTGCTGATGCTGTCAGCTTTCCTCAGAGCTGCACACACGTGGAACCCTCACTCTTTACCTCTTATTACTGCGCTGCAAACGCAGTCATGCTGCGGAATGTCACCATTACCACCCTGTGTCTCTTGCAGGGTGGTTTTATGCTCTGTCTTCATTTGCAAAATGCTTTGCTGGCAGATATATATTTCTCTCCATAAAGCATTCCCAGCAAACTGAAAAACACCAGTTTGATCCATGGTGCTGTGTCTGGCTGACAGTGCAAAGAAGAGATTCTCTCACGTGTTCATGCACTATGCATGAAATGCAATTACTCAACCCCAAATGTGATCAGGGCATTAGGATCCTCGTGTGAAATATTCTCTTGTATCCTTACTAATCCCCAGGGTCTTGTTTGATGGCTTAGAAAGTAAGATGAAGGAAGAAGAGTGTCTTTAAAATATGTTTGTCACAAAGGGTTAAACAAAAAGCTGATTTGCCAAGCTGCAAGTGGGTGAAGGGATTTACAGTAACATTTAAAGGCAGCGAAGAAAATTTAGGGAAATGTGAAATCATGTAAAACCAGAACGAGCCTAGAGGAATAATAATATTCAGAAAGTCACAGTGAGTATAAAACACTGGTTTGAGGTTTTTTTCCCTTTCAAAGCCAGCAAAACCGGATGGGACCAGTGTACCCCAAAGGCTCATTTCTACTGCATAACCATTCAGAGAAGAATGTGAAAAAACCCCACCTGTAATCTCCACATCCATATGAGAGCTCAACTATTCGATCACATCACCAACAAAAGCTAAAGGATGTCTGGTCTTCTTACTCATAGATCTGTTGACTCTGATTTTGAATTAATGGAATGACCACAAAGCAGACACAGAGCCCCTGGGCTCATGCAGAATCTATTCTGTTTCATCTTGTCGTGCCGACATCCTGAACTCCCTGCTAACATCAGCTCAGTAATTGCCTTTGGACTACTGGCTGGTCGTTATGGCACATGGATTCTATCTTCTGTACCAGTGTATCTTTTGGTTTTTAAGAGATGGATAAATTCAAAAGCAAAGTCTTAGACCAGCATCATAACACACTTTGCTCCTTTAATAAATACTGAATTCATCAAAATAGATATAAAGAAGTAGATTAATATAGTATTTTAGGCAATTCTGAAATAACACCAGAGAAAAGCCTATTTCTGGGCCAGGTGGATTAAAAAGTCAACCAAACAGGATGCTGAGTAGTGCAGTCAGAAAATGCAAATGGGTGAAGCAAATCATGGCAAACCCAACCAAATTATGCTATATAGACTACTTTCTTTTGGATCCTAGATGCTGGAAAAAATTAATTCTAGTGATGATATAAACAAATTCTAGGTTTAAGAAGAAATATGCCAATGTAGTTATTTTTAATTTTTGTTGTATTAACCAACAGTTTCTTCAGATCCAGATTAATAAATGAACTGTAGGAAAGCTACAGTGTGTGTGCCAGTTGGAACATTAAGGGTAGTGAATGCAAATACCTGAAATTAGTGCCTACCCAACCAAAATTTTATCAGTACCTCACACCAACAATATAACAAACTGAAATGTTACCCATCATATTCAGATAACAAAAATTATTATATTAATACATATTTTAACCTGATATTCAGGAATGTGTTTGATTTATACTGTTTGGGCTGACTTCTGTGAATATTCAGGCACATAAATTTAATGGCAGTAATGTTGCCGAAACAGTAAATTTTAAGTGACTATTAGAGAATGTTCATCAGAAAGTTAATGTGGAATGAGGAAGCCTGAGTGGTCACAGTGGAAACTGGCTGCCAAGAACTCTCCTCACCCAGAGGAGAATCAGAAACAATAGGATGAATATCAGATACTCATAATGTACACTGTTGGTGCTCAATTAATAGACTAAAAATTGGAGAGAGTTTGGCAGATAAAGCAGGGGTGAATAAATTATAGAACTGTAACCTGCCAACAGCAAAAGATACAGAATTTGTTAAACAGTTTCTTACTCTGAAACATTCCCACAGCATTTTCAATCAAACTGTCTTGCACAGGAGCAGCTCACACCCCAGAGAGCCTTCCCACTGTACCTGCAACCACCACAGCCAATCCAACCCCAAAGCTGAACTTCAGTTTAAGCCAAAGTTCCAAAGGCCCAAACTGGACCCAAAGTCTCCCATCTGTGCCGTGAAGTTTTGTAGGTCACAGTGCTCTTGCTTGGGCTCTCAGAGGACAGTTGTCAGCCAGCACCACTAGTGCTTTCACAGTTATTCATGTTGGCAGTCTCAGCAAAAGGGCTGATGAATATGCAGACACAAGGCCTCCATTAATTGTCCTTCCCGAGGTACATTGGCAATGAGGTGGCATAAGCACGAATTCTCACTGCTGCTCTCCTTTGTTTGATTTATGTTGGAATGGAAGTCATCATCTCTGCAGCTTTTAATCCATAAAGCTCTGAGTCCTCTTGCTGGGATGAAGGCTGAGTGTCTGCACAGGGGCTGTGTGAGCACAGGGGCTGTGGGGCTCACAGGTCCTGCTCAGTACCAGGATTTTTGGGATGTACAAACCTGCTGCATTTAGGAATAGGAAACAGCACTAAAGTGAGACTCCAGAAAGTTAGTTTCAGTTTCCTGTTTCATTATGGATGCACACTTTTGAAGTCCATTGGTGTATTTAAGCTCTGTGAAGACAGGTGTATAAATAATTTTGAAGGTGTGGTCTTGGAACCCCTGCAGGTTTTCAGGCTAAGGAGTCAGGAGCAGCTTCCAAGACAGAGGCCTCAGTGATAACAATGGGATCTGCAGGATGACCTTGGCTAACAGCAAACTGAGAGAAGCAGCCTGCTAATATTCCATGGGATGATACAAGTGAACGGTTCTATTAATAAAGTTACATTTAAGGTAGATAAGCACTATGTGAATTCACAAAAAATACAAAATATATCTTGGTTGATAATTAGCTATAGCTGTGTGTTGTTAGATAGTTTTGATGGAGTGTGTTAGTTGTAGAAAATGTGTGTTTTAAGACAGTTCTTTCTTGTACCCTTGAAATCCCTACGCAGGGGAACATAAAGATGCAAGAATGGAAACATTTAGCCCCTTTCTGCCTTCTTGTCATTCCTCAGTAGAACTGTAACTTCAGACGAAGAGGAATAAACACTCATTTTTGTTTTCTGATGCAGTCAGGTTGTCTTACTAACAACTAAGGTTTATGAGGCTCCTATTAAGACACTAAAACTGTGTCTGTGCAAAAAGTTGGTGGCTACAGTGTGGGCCTTAGCGTTTTTGTCTAATTCCCACCTGTACCAGTGCAAGGGCATGGTCTTACCTCACACTCGTTCTGCAAGGTACCTGCTCTCCAAGTAGGCACATGAATATCATGGGATTATCTGTGAAGGGTGTGTGGTAGCAGGTCCACAGAGTAAGAACACAAATAGAGAAAATGAACCATACTTTTTGCTATCAGAAGGACACATCACAATTTTCTACATGCAGGTATTTATTTAGGCAAAGAAGTTGAAGAATATCACCCATCTATTTGGAAAGTCTAAGCTGAGTGGCAACAGTGCATGGTCATTGAACTGAAGTTGACAGAGGACATGCAAGTGAATGTTTCCAAAGTTGCAAAAAGCCCACAGCAGCCCTCAATAAGCCCTCATGGAGAGGACCTTGACTTTTTAATCTATTGCAGAAGACAGTGACCAACACACTGGTGATGCTGAATGCAGAGTAGTGCAATGGGAAAGTGGAGCCTGAAAACAAAGAGGTGCTTTATTATTGTAGAGTGTCAAAATGACTGTGCAGTCTGGGATGATAACCAAAAATGCTATAATGAGTTTTCACTCTGTTTCCAGGGGTCAGTAATCATACCCTCTCTTTTTTTTTTTTTTAATGCAATTTGTAAATGGCTCCATCCACTACTGCTGACATGCCACTTGTCCCTGGAGCACTAATGCTGCCATGCTGATAGTTCAAATTTTCTGGAAGTGGCCTTAACTCTTAGTGATTGACAGGAATTGCTGAGTTCCAGGAATGCCAGTTCAGCCTGGAAAGATGTAGAAGGAAAAAAAAAATAGAGAGATACTGTAGAAAACTTCTGAGAGGAGGTAAAACAAAAAACCAATATTTGGATTAGGGAAAGGTTGCTCTTCTGCTCACATCTATCTGACGTTAGCACTGAAACCCAGTTGAAGAGATTTTTTGTAACTCTCATTCAAAGTTACCAGATGGTTGAAACCCATGGAATATGTAAAGCGATATGATGCACTCATTGGTAATGTATTGAGATATATCTTATATTGTGCTTCTTAAAGAAAAAATATTTTCTGGAAGTAAAAAATAGCTAAAACCAAATTAAAACCTTGGTATTTGTATTCTGAGACTCACTAGACTAGCAGTATTTCACACCCACTGGGCACCGAGTCTTTAAAATGCTAATGATTACAGAAGATGTAAGGGAAGACAGGACCAGACCTAAATGATTTAGACTCTAAACCTGGTTTGATTTGTGTCAATAGGAAAACTTATGCACGCTTCAGTGGGCCAAACTGAGCTTTTCACATGGTATTAGATTTTCTATTCACAAGATGTACAATTCTCTTTCATCTGCCAGAATTCCTGACTATGTTTTTTAAGACTCAGTATATGCAATATTTCTGTCTTTGTATGGCTCACCGTAATCTTAATTTGTTGATTAGTATAGATTTAGCTCAAATTACATTTACTAATCTGATCTATTTATCAGATGTGCATGCATTTTTATGACCTGATTTATGATTCTCCAAAACCAAGAGCAGAGCTCAAGAAAAATGAGGGATCTGATTAAGCAGAGAGATCTGTACATGTGGGATGTGATCCATCTCAGATATTTCTGAAAAACTTGATTTGTAGGTAAGGTACAGGCAGCTTGAGCTTCTTGTGGATCACAGGGATTTATTACCATTATCAACAACCACTACTTGTATGCTGGCCTTCAGTCCTGTGGGTTATGGCTACACAGGATGGTTGGCAGGGCAGCTTTTAGTTAATTGTCACTGTGGGTTTGCCTCAGAAACATAGTCCTGCTTTCCCACTTCTCTGCTACCTTTAATTGTTTGTTACTCAGAGGAACACTTCTATCTAACTTAGGCACTAAACATTTTAATATGCTGAAGGTTAACCACTGAAAAAAGTTAAGTTTCTTTTTTAATGAAAAAGGAAACCCATATCTGCTCCTCAGGAGGGCTTCTCTCCAACAGCTAACATGTATTAGCAATTATCCTTCAGAGGAAAAGCTGTCTAATTACTCTATTACCTCAAGTGCAGAGCACTCACCTGGGAAGCCACAAGATCAAGGTTCAAGTCCCATCACTGACTTTAATATTAATTTATGACTTGGCATGTGTGTCTGATAATCAAATAATGATCTGTTTTACAGAGCTAAGATGGTTGTGGGCTGGAATTTAGCTTTTTAGGAGACTACTCTCCATCTGCAATAGGGTCTCACAGTTTTCCAAATTGTTATATTAGGGTATGAGGTAGCAAAAGACATTGTTCTAGCACTCTAATAATGGTAAATGTAACTCAATCTCAGAAAAGAAAAACTTAGAGGGTTTTCTTTTTGTTTTGTTTTGTTTTTTTTCCCCACAAACAAATACAGATATTTGCCTAAAATTTACGCAAGTGTGGTGGAAGCTTGGTGGTTTGTTTGGTTTTTTGTTTGGTTTTTTTTTTGTTTTTGTTTTTTGTTTTTTTTGTTTTGTTTGTTTTGGGCTTTGTTTTTTGTTTTTTTCCCTTTGTTTTTTTTTTTGTTTGGTTGGTTTTTGTGGTTTTTGTTTTTGTTTTTTGTTTTTTTTGTTTTGTTTGTTTTGGGCTTTGTTTGGTTGTTTTTTTTTCCCCTAACCAATCTCTACCTTATTAAACTCGGTCCTCTCTTCCTGCTCCATTTACAAGGAAAGTTATTAGGTGTAAGCATTATGCTGGCATTAGTTATTAGTTTGCTTGGGAGTTCCGATTTACCTGAAGAAACAGGGTTTAAAGATTTTTCAAAGCTCCTTTAGCTCATGCATGGTCAACCTTGCTACTTAAACATTTTTCTCCCAAAAAGATTCATTAGCCCTTGAAGTCTTTCTTCCTTGTGGTTCTGCCTGGTGGTTACAGATGTCCTGCTGACGTGCTTTTCTCCCGAGAGAAATGGGAATGTCTTCCCTGAGTGAGTCACGGGTGGTGCTTTCACTTCTGCTGCTGTTATTGTGCTCATCTGTTAACTTCACATTCATCTAACTGAGTTGCCATTCAGGTTTCTGGGGTGTGATGTGTGCTTGAAGAGAACAGGGGTGAGGGGAGAATCAGTTTGCTCAGAAATATTCTTAGAATCATTTAGTTTCTATACTTAGCTATGAGGGGAAAAAAAAAAGTTGAAGAGTGCAGAGTGTAAAGATTTTAGATTGTAATTCCTTTAGTGTTAGGACTTTGGGGCAGTTCTTGGTGCTGTTTTTAAGGGACACTAAGACAGTACAAATAAAATCACTAATCGTTACAGAGTAAGTCTTGCTCCAGTGGGGCTGTCCTTTCTTTCCTATACTGAGTTAGATTTCAGCTGGGTATCCTGTTGTAAGTGAAGGTCAGAAAATGCTCTGCATTGGTTATATCCATGGATCGATATTTTTAAAGCAGTCCAGGAGCTAATGGAGTGCTGTCTTTAAATGAAAAACATATGTCCCACAGAATGTTTAACAACTGACATTAGAAAGGCAGAATTCTTGTTTATGATGTTTAAACTGCAGGCCATATCCAAGGCATTTTCTTTCTTTTTATAGTTGCACTGTTTAATTATTTAAAAAGGAATTTCAATAAGTTTATTAAAACATAAGAAGGTCAGGTATTAAAGGAGAATTACATCTTGCAGAACTGTAAGAAGTTATTTTGTTATTTATATAGTCATTAATATTACTGAGCAGAACTGCTCTACAAAGAATAATTAGATAGTTCAAGCAAATTCTTCCTGTTGCTACTGACTCCTTCAGGCTAAAGCAGCCCTTCTCAAGCAAAGGTTTGAAATGGCACACTGTGGCTTGAGAAAAAGCACAAGCAGCTCCCTGCTTCGGCTATGTGACTGAGGCGGTGCAGTGGCTGAAACAGGCAGGTGACCAGCAAACAGGATCGATCGCTGCTGAAGAACATTGGCTTCCTCCTTTCCTGGGAGCTCATGGGCCTCACAGAAATCATGAGAAGCGGTATGAAAAGCCACAAAAGCTCATGTGTCCTACTAAGGAACTGCTCTTGTGTTACTGACAGAGGCTGAAGCCTGAATAAATGCTTAATTAGTAGGCATTAATTGTAATTATGCAGTCAAGTAGTACACAAAAAAATCTGAAACTAAAAAAAGTCCTATAACTGATAGAATGATGTGCTGAGGTGGCACAAAGTGAACTGAGTAATTGTATAGAGAGAAACCTCATGAATCATCATGTTTAGATTGAAGTTACTGAGCAGATAGATCTCTCTCTTTGGCTGAGAAGTTGCTTTTTGAAAAATTCAGATGAGGCCAACAGTTTTGGACTGTACTCACTACTTTAATAATCTGCTTATGGGAAAGATATTGAAAGAAACTCATTTGCCCATGTAAGTGCTGTAGAAGTGCTCATTTATCTGACTGTTCATCTGGATGTCACACATTTACAGGCAAGAACTGAGCAACTTGCAGAAGTAAAATGCAAAGCTTTCATAAACCACCTCTAAACCACATGGGCATGCCCAGTCAGGTGTAAGTGAAAGACCCCAAACTCAGAAATTCAAATTATGCTTATTCAGTAAGTCTTAATTAGTATCTACTACTGAGTGACAAAGCAGTTTGATCTACTCAAAGGAGAGCTGTAGTACTTGATGTACGTTGTACCCAAGTCTATAGTGACTATTAACCAATTTTTGCCAGAGATTGCACAAGAAAAATAGATAAAACTTGCAGTAGGAGTCACAGTGAGTCATCAGTTACTTTTAAGAAAAATTATGTTATTGCCACATAGTTACGACAAAATTAATTTTAGATTAACACATCATATAATTAAATATTGTTCATCCAGAAGCAATTTCTGCTTTGTTGACACTCCCATGGAGGAGTGTCAAGCAGCTATGGCAGATCTCATCATACGTCTGAAGCCCAGAGAAGTATAAAATACAGGAAAACAATTTGTAAAAAGCATGCATCTTGACCATCCTGCCCTCTTATCTGCATTCAACTTCAAAGGCTCCCACCAGCTACAAGAGAGAGTTTAAATCAGAAAAAGTAAAAAAGTGAGGCACAGAGATTTCAGGTACCTTCAGCCACCTCCACAAAGAAAACAGTCCTTTTTCTTCAGTCAGAATGAATTACAGATTGCATTCCAGAAGAAAAGCTAATTATTCTCTTCCTTCAAATTTATCTTGTTCCCCACAAGGTTTAGCACTGGTTTCTGTGAGAAGCTGAAGGGTGTTTTATTCTCATCTTCTGTCTTGTTGCAGCTCAGTCAGGTGCTCACAACACACCGCTTGCCTCTCCAGCTAATCCTATCCTGGGTCAGCTCCTCTACTTTGTTAAAGCTGCTGATCTGTAAAGTCACTCCTCTGTTGTGCCTTGAAGGATCCTTCTGGGTCACCTTCTTTTATTTCACAATGTGTTTGACAAGACAAGTTTGTTTAAGGGGCCTTTTCCAGTGCCAACCACATGACTAAGGTTAAATCCAACTACTCACCACTGTGTTTTATGCCTAGGGAAGTCGCTGCACTTCTGCTATCTCAGGTTTTTACTCAGCCTGATAATTTGTGTCTAAATTTTTGTACCAGGAATGGTGGAAAAAATATTGAATGCTCTTGGTAACTCTTTGATCTTTTATGATCCATGTGTAAGGATCACTACTGCATTCTTGCAATGCAGGAGCAGTTTCCAGTTCCACTGGTGTTGCCCTTCCACAGCAGGATGCAAATGGTTGCCCTGAGCATGTAAGTCACTGCAGCATAAATTCAGTTAACTCCCTTGTAAAATGTGTCCCCTAAATTCTTCCCTTTTCACAGCTTGTACTTTCAGAATGATAGAATCGTTCAGGGTCAAGCTGATCTCCATGACTTTTGTTTTTCCCTTATAAGACTCATTTGTCTCACAGCTCTTGGCTGGACTGTTGATCCACTCTGTGCTTTGGTTATTGATGAGAAACCTCCTTTCGCAAACACACATGACAAGAGTATGGTACAACAAATATCTTGACTATTGGCAGTCCTCTGAAAAATATGATTTTGAGACTCAGCTGTTAGACAGCATTCTAAGTTTAGGAAAATTTGTACTCCCACCTGAGCCTCTTCAGCCTTATGCTTAGTAGCTTAGGTGCAAATTGCAGCAGTGGACTTAGCAGAGATTCACAAAGATGGCAACCTAAAATATTTAGTCACTGCTGTGTTTGTTATCTTTACACACTTAGGTGGATAGGCTGGAAACTCACACTGTGTCACAATTCTGTTGCTGTGTTGATAATTATTGGCTGATTACATGTACACTCTCTTAAATGCTCCCCTGTGTTAATTCTGTCCTCTAATTATAAATTAATTGAACTTTAAATGGCTCATAGGTTGGTTTAGGTTTGGAAAAGTTCCCAAAAGATTGCCTGTGGAGTTTATATTTAGCTGAAAAAAATATCAGTTGCTGATTACCTCCGTTCAGCAGAGGCTCTCACTGAAGTCCTTCCTGTGACTGGCAGGACCCAGAAATACCACAGATAGGTTCCACCCCCCCCATCCCTTGTTTCAGATTTCCATTTCTTACTCAGAGTCCACCCTGAAGCTGAAGAGAAAGTTATTAAATTTAAATGCTTTCCTTCTTGTCGAAGGTGCTGGCTTGACAGCGGAGGAAAATAATTTTGTCTCTTTATCCCATAAGCACTGTGTCCACTCAGAGCAAACCCAGGGGATCAGTGTGGGACTTGGGGAGATACTTTCCCTCCACCTGCACTTTGCCTGCTGTGCATTGCAGAGCGCAGCTGCAAGGGGCTGGCATGTTCTTATCTCCTACCTTAAGACACTAACGCAGGGCCATTACATTATAAACACGGCATGGATTTGAAGGGGATATAGAGAATTAATGGGCTTGTGGGGGCTCTGAGCAGCCTGCGAGGCCCAACATCCATTCTCTCATCTGATATTAGCTTCTCCCATTTCTTAGCAGGCCCCACGAGCAAGTGCCAATGGATCAGCAGAGGCCAGGCATTCAGACCTTCTCAAATCATCTTAAATAGCCTTGCCCGCGTTGCGTGTTGACAGCGAGCCAGGTGGAATTTTCCGTTTTCTTTCTAGCTTTCCAAATAAGAACAGTCCTACTTTCTTTTCACTCTGGGTTTATATAACCAACAGAAATGACAGATAGCCTTGAATTTGGAAGATTACATTGGCCTGTTCTCAGCTGAAATGTTCTGTTATCATTGACGTATGTGTTTAAATGAGCACTGAAGTGTGAATGGCCATCTGTCCGGGAAGTACCAGAGATCCTGATTACTAAAATGAAACCACAAAAAAAGCTGAGTGCTGAGCACAGCAGCACTGAAACAGAGGGAGAGAGAGCCTTTCTCACACTGTGGATATTTATAGTAGGTTGGTGATTATAACTCAGCAATTGCTAAGGCTCCCTGCCCCATATTTTTCTAAATATGTTCACAATTTTTTGCAAACACGGAGCTTTTGGTATTTGCATATTTTGGAAAAACAACCAAAATGAAGCAGTAGGTATTTTCCCTGTCAAAAGTAGCTGTTTTCTGAGGGAATGTTGCACATTTTCTCATGAGGAGTTGTTCTTTTTGAGGCTTTTAGCTAGAGCATGCTCTGACTATATTTGAATGAAGATTTCAACCTACATTCCTGTATGATTGCTCTCCAGCAAAATTGAAGGCTGTTCCTGGGTACATCTCTGCCTCTGGAAACCTGAAAAAATTTCTAAGGAAAGGCCTTTGAAAATAATCTATAGAAATTTTAATTTTTAGAGGGTTGCTGTGTCTGATTCAACTCAAGTTTTGGCTATGAGTGACAAAGCTTCCAGCAACAACCACTGGAACTGGGTCACTAATTTAAATTAAAAGCTCCTTACAGAAGGTTGTTTTTTGTTTAATTACACCTTCTGATGTGAAAACTGCTAGTTTATCAGACAGTAAATTTTGGAACAGTCTCCTGTAACATTTAGTCTTATAAATTCATGACCACGTTGGCTGCTTTGATTGGTTTTTGTGGTGCTGATCAAGTCACCTGTCACTCTCTGCTCAAACACAAGCTGGTTGTCTTTGTAGAGCCCTCTCGTTACTGATTCGAATCAAAGCAATTTTTCTCCATTTCTTCATTTGCATTTTTCATTGTTTCTTGTAATTACTTTTTCATTATGAATATAGTAATGAAGAAACATAAAGGATCAGTTTTGAAACAGAGCTGTTGGTTTCCTGAGGCATCACATGCAGTTTTTCTGTGTTAAATTTAAGTCAAATATATAAACACAAAGGGCAGCAGATATAGATGCATCATGCTTGTAGGTAACCCTCTCTCTAGACCATTTCCACTTTGGTTGGAGCATGTTTCCTCATGGCAGGGTTTCTCTAAATTATCAAGTCTCTGTGGAAATCTGAAGAGATAATTAGACAGCGCAATATAACTGAAATATACTTTTTTTTTTTTTTTTACTTTACAGTTTAAAAAGCACCTAAGATGAAAAAATACGTGGGAAGCCAATTAAAATTAAGGGCATTTCCCCCCTTCTTTTTGTTCGGTGGACGGTTCAGAGAACACGGCAGCTTTGCGTTCTTATTTATTTATTTTGAGTGTAATCTGAGGAAATGAACCATGAAACACAATTAATGAAATAGCTGTGCTGAATCACATAAACTGGTGTCTGCACAGCTGCCACTCATGTCACAAATGCATCTCCTGCCTAATGTCCACCCAGAGAGCCATTAGCCAGCAGCTTTTGTGGAGGGCCTCCTGTGCTTCCATTTCGGGATATAATGGAGCGGGGAGCTGGCTGAGTAGCCCTACGACACTTTTGGCAGCAAATATAATGTAAAAGAGAGATGGCTGTTGTAGGAAGAGTGTGCTGAGGTGGGGAGGGAGGCACAGGCAGGGTGGGAGTGATAGCAGAAAGCAGAGCCTGGCAGAAAACACCCAGAGCTGTGTCGGTGGTTCTTCAACCTGAAACATCAAATGACTGCCTGTAGCTTCTTGGTATGAGACAACACTCTTAACTGTAAAGCTTTTTGCTTCTGTGTCTATCCCTATGTCACTTTTATTTCATTTAATGGGTGTGCATTCTATGCCAGCGACAGTGTGGGGAGGGAAAAGCCACATGTCTGTAAGGCCTGGTCTGAGGAGGCTGACCCAGGTCAGGTTTGCTGAGTGGCACAACACCAAAATCATCCAGAGCCTCAGGATCCAAAATGTTTTATCTTGCTGAGGAATTAAGGGGTGAGAGAGGTTAAAGGACATCTCTTCTCTGAGCGTTTGCCAAGCTAGCTGAATACTTTTGGAGCTGTGTACTGTGTCACTGCTGATAGTGGTTTTATCATGCTGAATCTAGTCTTGCTTGGGAGGATATTAATAAATTATCTGGTAATGAAAAATGTGAGAGGAACTACACTCTTACATCAAGGCCTGATGATTACTTTGATAGATGCAGTAGCAAGATTTTCCTGACAAGGCAGGAATGAAAAACATGACACATGGACCTTTAAGGGTGACCTCAGAGGAAAACGCAACTTGCTGAATGATACAAAAATAGAACAGGAAAACAGAAGCTTGAAGAGGCTGAATGTCAACAGCCAGACAGATAGGCTAGACTGATCAACTGATCATTGAGTTTAGTGTCAAAAGCAGAGCCCTGAGAGAGGAGTCTGACACTGGGCAGGACAATAAACGCAGCAGAGGTAGCCTTGAAGAAGCATCAAGAATTAGGAAATGGGAGAGTAAAGAGAAGAGGGGAAATAGAAAAGCAAGCACTAATAAACAGTGGGCTGGTTGGGAAATGAACCAATGTGTCATGAGTAAGACTGCCCACTTCTCCTGCAGGTATTTTAGAAAAAATCCTAAAAATAATGAATGCATTGAAAATGTCCCTGCCTCAATTTCAGATTTGCAAAGCGATTAGGTCACTGTAGGTCAATTTTGCTAAAAATAAGGACTGTCAGAGCACAGATCTTAGATATAAAACCATAGGGGTGTTGGATGGTATTGGGTTATGGTAGTTGAGGGATCTGGAGTTTTATCCGGTATTTATGGTGGGAGAACAGTCCGGTTGTGATGACTGGGAGCAGCATTATAGGAGGTGGATTTACGAGGATGACAGCGGCGCTGAGAAGGTTGGATGGGATGGACTGGCCCGACTGCAGACATTCATAGCGGGAATTCAGTTTGTGGGTTTATTGTGGCACATCATATGGGTGTTGGCTTCGAAAGTGGATGTTGCCGTTTGTGGTTCTTCCCTCACGGTTGTCCCCCCTGTGGTTTTATCTTCCCCTGTCCACCATCTTGTCGTCCTCCCCTCATGCTTGTCCCCTCTGTGGTTTTATCTTCACCTGTCCACCATCTTGTTGTCATCTTCCCCTCATGGTTGTCTCCCTCGTGGTTTTGTTTTCACCTGTCCTCCACCATCTTGTCGTCCTCCCCTCACGGTTGTCCCCATTGTGGTTGTACCCTCCCCTCTCCACCATGTTCCCTCCCTCCCCTCTCGGCGCTTTCCCGCCCTTGCTTCCCATTGGCCCTCCATTCCCACCTTTGCCGGCCGTGCTCCCATTGGCTGTCGGGTTGCTTGGCTACAGGCCCCGCCCCCCACTCCATCCAATCAGGGTGCAGTTCCAGAACGTTCCGTCGGAGCCCTTTATAAGCCCTCCTGTCCCTCAGCAGCGGCGCTGACGGCGCTGTCACCTCTCGGGGCGGGGACTGTGCCGGTCCCTGCGTGTCCCTCAGACAATGGCCCTCAGTTTATCTCTGCTAAGGCTCCTGTGAAAATGTGCACAAGCCACTTTTATTTTTCTCTTCCATAAGTAAGTGTTACCGATGCTGCGTGGCTGATATTTAAAATGTTCCATTGTAAACTGGAAATAGCACTGACACTTAAAAAGAAAATTAACAGAACTTATCGTGAAGGTAAATCCATGAAAAGAGGTGGCAAAGTGGTGCAAAGTTTACCGTACTAATTCTGCTAAATGTTTGTACTTGAAACCCATTTCCATGTGTCAGTCTGTTTGCTGACATCTATATAGTCTAAGAAAAAGAGAATTTGGATGCCCACCTGTCCTAACCCTCGGCAGGTCTATTTGGAACTTTCATTTTAAACAAAGGTACTTCGTAAGCTCTGGGTTTGAAGAACTGCTCACCTTTCCAGAGAAGTGACCCCTAAAGACCAAAACCAGACCAATCGATTGAAGATGGGGAGTGAAAGGTGAAGGTGCTGATATATCTTTAAGTGCATGTGTGGACCAAAAGACATTTATAAATTGTTGTTGAAAGGTAAAGGCTTGGTGAGCATGTGTGTGTGGAGGGAGGTGTGTTTGGGGTTTCTTTTCATCTTGTACTGCTGTAACTACAGGGCAGTCACTTGCCAGATGTCAGGAAGGTCTAGCATCTGATTTTGAAGTGGAACATAATAGATGATCTATCAGGGAGTTCAGCAAACATCACATATAGCTTTAAACTGTCATTACAGAAAAAAATCTAGGAAGGTGACATTTGGTGACATACTGGGTGACATTTGAAATGACAGCACTTGCTTTCAGATGTAGCATTCCCTCCTGCTGTGAATCAAGGGAGTCTGTACTGTGGCTATGACTTGCTTTATTGATTACCCTAATTTCTGCCAAATGTAGCCAAAGAGGCTCACCCAGCCCTGTCTGTGGTATCAAGGGAGAACTGGTGCAGTCGGAGAGGGCAGTGGGAGAGCATTTACCACACACAGTATATCTGAACCACTGAGCTCTGTAGAGGCATTGCAACTTCTCCTCTACTCCTTCTACAGAGTTTAGTGAGGGGAAAATTAAGAGCAGCAAAAAAACAACCAAAACCCACCCCACTTGAGAAGTGTATCTGCTTTACTGCATAGACTTCCTGGGACTGCAAAGTTTCAGGAGCAATAAAAAGAGCAGTTCAGTGCTTGAGTTTCACCAGCCCCCTACTGCTCTCTGGAGACAGGAGGAAGTGCTCACCTTCTAACACGTGTAAATGAGTTCAATACTTACTTCTGAAAGCTCTCGGAGCTGTGGGATAACCTGGCTAATTAACCATTCCCTGCTTTCTTGTTGACTGCTTCCTTTCGTGTAACCTACCAGTGAGCCCAAGTTCCTTTTGATTGCTCTCTACTTTTACCCCTTGGTGGTGAAAGGACTCCTTGCAGTACTGTGATCACTGGAATGAGACCATCTTTGGGTGTGTTTGGACTGCAATCTATTGAAAATGTTAAAATCTTGTCAAGTTCGGGGTCTGTTTTGGTTTATCCTTTTATACTCTTATTAGAACTACAAGCTAAAACAGAGCTGGCTTCCAACACTGTTTTAGACCTACTTACCAACTTTGAGTGAGGAAGTTTACTTTCCTGAGCTTTCTTTGTAAGTTTAAAGAAAACTCTTCTGTAGAACTTGCAGAAAATCATCAACTGGGATGTATTAGTCCCATTATATATTGTATCATTACTCAAGCCAGTACATGAAACAATTTTATGAATCAGAATTAGACTTCTGGGAAGATATTCTGCGTCATTTGTTATCAATATTGTTTTAGATGCCATTAACAAGCAATAAAATTTGGATGCAAGTAATTTTAATTGTTGAATGTTATATTAGCATATAATGCTCTAATCATGAATAGATTTTTTTCTGGTGCTAAAATGAAAATGCTGTACTTTAACAATTTTGTTGTGTTCAAGAAGTGTTTGATTTGCAGTCTCTGAAGTAGAGGAAGGGACATGAAGAAATGTTTTCTGAGGTAACAGTGTACCCCTGTGAACAGCAAAGTACACTCCCAAACTTTGTTTTTAAAACTCCTATTAGTAGAAAATATCCAGTAGGATTTTAACCTCTGTAGGTGGAACAAGTGTGTTATTTTTCTTTCTTCCCTTAACCTGCTCCACAGTCTATTTAATGACTGAACAAAATCATGAAGCTCCTGCTCACTAATACGAGTGGGATAAATATATATATCTGTGCAGCACAACAGCTGTAGGGATGAGAAATGGCACAAAAGCCTCATATTGGTTCTCTCCACAGGGAATACGTTTTAACGTCAGGAGTGCAACTCTCCAAGAACTGGTATCCATTAGGAATACAAGAAACACCTTAACAGATTAGCCAGTAGTCTATCTAATTTAGTGTCCCATTTCTCGAGGCTTATAGAAGAAACAATAATTCTGGTTTATGAAGCAGGTGAAGAAAGAGTAGATATTGGCTGGGGGGAGTGGGGATGGGGAAAGGGAGGAACAGTGTAACTACTGATCCCATTTGTTAGGGAATTTAGATGGAAAACTACATTCCTAACACTGCTGTTTGAATAACAGTGGCTAGCCTGGATGAAGACTTCCTCACCTTCCCTCTTCTACCTCCACCATTCTGCATTAGGAAGCTTTTTATGAGAGAACACAAACCTTATGTGAGAACTTTTTATTTTTTCAGTAAATTTCTTTTGCACAAGCAACCTTCTGGTAGCCACAGCTAACACTTCTAATACCCTTTTTGTGCTAGAAATGGATTTATGTAGTGTCTTTCAAAGTTTTCTCTGGTGTTTCACCTTCCCCATGGAGACTGCAGAGGGCCTTGCTGGTGTTAACCTGAAGAAAACTTTCTTAGGTCTGCTGTAGATCTTGGCCTCGGTAACATATTGTGTCAAAGAATCATAGGGGTTGTTACAGCATGGAGATTGCCACTGAATGCAAGCAGTGATATTCATCAAAAGCCTGAAGATTGGGGTTTTTTTAGACCATAAGTAACTGTAGGACTTTGAAATCCAATGTTTTTGGTTTTACCCCTGCTAAAAGGTGGTTCTTCTCATTTCTTCACAAGTCTTGGCTTCTAATTGTTTTAACTGCGATAAAACAGTAAGAGTAGACTGTACTTTATGCATCTTTCTGAAGATTCGTTGTGGCCAGGGTGAGAAAGGAAATAATAAACTGAATTTTCTTGACAAATCGGGCTCATTATCACACATGACCACTGCATTTGCCATGCTTGTTTTCCAGTTGTTCTTTCAGCTGATGAAGTAGGAGTGAGGCCTCATTTCTAATTGAATGATGCATCAACAGCTTTCTCTTTTTTTTTCTTTATTGAAATGTTTATCAGGTGTCCTCAATTACAGAGGCATTAACCAACCCACCGTTTTATCTGTGTGTAATACTGATGCTATTTAATATTTTTTAATTGTGTTCAGGAGGATGTGATAGAGGGGAGGTTTATTAAACCCGCAGATGTTACCAGCTAGGAGTATTCGGAATGCTGGATGGCTGAAGTTTGAATCTGATTATTAGATGTATGTGGTTTTGTTATAGATATGTGGAATTATTCAACGGAGACAAGCGGAAAGTAATGGGCTTACACAGGAATAATTGAGTGCCTAAACCTAGGAGAGAAAACAGCTGTCCAGGTGGAAATTCAGTGGAAAGGGATCTTGGGCTGGTGGTCCAGAGAGGTTTTACTTGGTAACAGCAATATCTGGAGGAGTTTCAACCCTCAAACTGACCTCCTGCTCACTTGCAGCTATTGATCTGCTTCAAAACTCCCCATTAATTTTTTTTTTTCCATTCACTTTCAGCTGGATCAGCAGCTCAGCTGACAGATGTTGAATCACTGGAACCATCACAGGGGGACACAGCAGGGATATGCAGCCAGTTGCTGGGATCATATCTTCTGACAAAAATGTCACCCTGGGTAAGTTTAAAATAATGGTGAAACTGCATGTTTCCTCCATGCTGGTGGCAGGTGGGACAAGAAATTCTAACTATAGAAAGGAAAACTTTTCTCAGATGTTAGGAAAGCTTTTCCTTGATCACAGAATATTAGAGCAGGGGGTGATCAGGGGGGCTGCAGAGACCCTATTTGGAAGTCTTTATAGCCTCAGATAGACACACGTACGTTGGGAGACACCATGAAGGATTTTCCTGCCTGCAAGCAGGGAAACAGATTTAACTGATCTCTGGAGTTGCCTCCCAGCCCTCTGATTCGTATCCCTTAATTATTTGTAGCACAAAATTAGTAAAATGAAAGTTTTTTCTTAAGGTATGAGAACTGAATTTTGCAGAAATCACCCTTTTATTTGCCATTGCTTCAGTTTAGGCAACTGGATTAGCCTCCTTATGACTGATCAGTGGTGGGGAAAAAGGGAGGGAGAAAGAACATTAATCATATCAAATTTCTCTCTCAGCATTTTGACAATAAGATGGCATTTAGGAAGAACTTGGGTCATACAATATATATCTGTCTGTCATTAAAAGAACCACTTTTCAAGCCATTTTATTAATCATAGAGCTTACTACAAAAAAGTGTCATTGTGACCCCACCTACGGCATTAATCCGACAAGGATATTCTTGATGGTTATCTTTATCTTAGTATCTCCCACTAGAAGATGCCAGTTTTGAATTAACATACCTATCTATTACAATAGAAATGGCAGGACTGCATTTTAGGATTGTTTTATGATCATGGTGCTGTTTTGTACAGGATTATGTTTGACTGCTCATTTTAATGTCTGGAATCACTGGTGAATACTGATGGCATAAAACATAGAGAAATTTGCAGTCACTGACTCTCCCAAACACTTTATATGCACTCAGTCTCTATTCTCATTTAATTATCACAACAATTTTTCATAAAACTTATTAATTGAAAATGTCAATCTTTAGTGAGAAGACTGCTCAATCTTCCAAGCTGTGTGGTTTCATTTTGAGACTGTGCTGGAGTTTTCTTGCTCACTTTGCTCTGCAACTTCACTTTTTAAAGCTCAGAAGTGGCATTAAAATTGCCTCTCCTTTTTGTGTTTTCATTTGAATAAAGAATCCAGGGAGTTGTAGGGTAGGAGAAAAGGCTCTTGCAGTGTATGTGCCGCCATATTTTATTTCTTTGTGTTTAGGACAGATACACCTTTCTCAGCTTCTGGAATTAGAAGTTCAGCCCAATAGACCTCACTGATAGGTCCACAGCACCAAGATCTTCAGTGCTTGCTAGAAGTCCTGCTCTTAGCAGGAATAATTTGCTTGGATAACTGCTTGGATTCCATGGAGACTGATGTCTGGCTGGAATACAGAGGCAAAACAATGCTGCAGAAAGCCCTGCAGGACTGTTTATTCCCATCTCAGCCAAAATTGATAATTATTGCTCCTAGTGCTATAGCACATCACTCCTTTTCATTTGGCCGCTAAGCCGTGTTTTGCCTTCTCCCTCCCCTTCACTTTGCTAATGAATGAACAAATACATTTTCTGTACATCATACTGATATTAATTCATGGCATCTTGTCTATCCACCTCCTAAAACCAGTTGAACTAATGGCATTCAGCACAGAATAGACTCAGGTATTTTAAGCAGTTTCTGATAGAATTTGGGGGGTGGACAAACTCCATCAGGAGGAGATTATTGGTATGAAAATCCAGAGAGGCTGCAGTGTCCTGCATAATAGCTACACCAGCTCTTTGCAAAGGCAATAACATGTAGCTGATGGCAAATAGATCCCTCAATCTATGAATTTTAAAATGCAATATGCATCATAAAACAATATATATCTAGGAAGACTGCAATTTATCTGCACTTTGTTGTCTTCACTCATGCAAAGACAGCAGTATTACATCATATAAAGATGGCTTAGTTTAGTATTTTCTTCCCTGAAATATCAGATCAAGAAGCAAATGTCCCTTAATAAGACTAGTCCATGAAATTTCATTATGCTCACTTAATAAAGAAATAAATAAGGTGAGGAAACCTATCTATATGTTTATTTATAAATTTATAGATTCCAGGAGAACTGTGTGCCTTGATGATATGAGGAATTAATTTAGACTGAAGCCCTTAGTGCTCAGCTTTACTGAAGTGGATCTACAGGGGTACCTTTTGAGAATATTGGTAGAAAGCGACTGTAAGGATTTCTCAAGGACAGGACAGAATTAAAGGTTGCAAAGGTTCGAGGAATATGTGTCTTGTTGACTGGCAATGGAGGTCTCATGATAGAGAATTGGTCTTTTTCTTATTTTCTGACAAAGAAATTTCACTTTTTTATGCAAACTAGAACATTATGTCATGAGAAGAGTAACTATGTGACTTAGTGTGTACAGCATTCACCTAGAACACAGGCAACTGTAAAAATAACTGCAGTACATGGAGCCTGCATGTTCCACACTTGAACTTATTGGTCTTACCCACAAAAAACTTCAAAGGGAACTATTTTCTTTTTTTCTAGAGATTGGTGGAAAAGCTAAAAAGCCCTTTTCTGGATATACATTAATTACATCTAAGTTTTCTTTCATGGCAAAGCATATAAAAAACAAAACCAAAGATAAATGATAACTAATCACATTATTCTTATATAGCAACAGACATATTATATTGAAGTAAGAAAATGAACACCTGTGATTATGGGAGAGAATTCTTGCCCTGGGAAGCCCTGGGAAGGAGTGAACAAGTGACTGGTGTGCCCCTAACATAACAAGCACTTCCAGGAGCTTTTCGTACTATTCATGGAAACATTCTCTTTTTATGTGTGTTGGAGAGAGACATACATGAGTTTCCCCAAGGTGGGAATCTGGGATCCCATGAAAGAAGGATCCCAGGAGAATGGAGTGAGTGAGGCAGCATGAAAGGGATGGAACTTATGCATCCGTGGTGGCAGCAAGACCAGGGGATGAGGATTTGTTTGTTTAGGCACAGTCTACGAATTTACCTCTGCCACTTTAGTTTAAAGAAAATAAACTGTGCTTCTGCCCACAACTACATAATTACATTGTACTCTAATATCTCTCGACTTCAAAATGACAGCTAAAGCAGATTAAAGCTGTTTACAGCCTATGGGAAGTAGTATGGTGGCTGCTGGCAATATTTCTTTCTTGCTCAGTAACCAAAGTCCGGTCATAAATCTATATTCTTCTTCAAGGAGGAAGGCTGTGATTAAAGGATTCCTCCTACAGCTGTGGCTTGGTGATAAGAGCTTTATGTTCAGACCCTCCTAAGCGACAAAAAGAAAAAAAAAATCATTTTTCATTAAGTTAGCTACTCTAATTTGGGCAGGAGGGGGGAGAACAGGCAAGTGGTTTGGTCAATGGCTTACTGTAGATTTGGTAGAGAGCATTGTATACAGTATTTCTAAGCAGCAGCTGGGATTTGAGAGATAGACTACAACCCCTGTGCCACCTCATCCGTGGCTCTGCACAGCCATAGTTTTCTCTGCAAGGTGGATATTGTGAATTTAAAGAAGTTTCTTTTTTGAATACTTGTTCACTGTCCTAGCCCTGTGCCAGAACAGCAGGCTTAACCACACTAAAAACTGCAGGCAGGAACCTATGACTTGTCCCCCAAAGCAAACATCCACATGGATGGAAAAGAAATCCTAAAACTCAGCAACTCTGATGTGCTTTTGTCTTCAGCTGAGGCCTACACTGCGTAGCTGAAGGAGGGACTCTTGGGGAACCAGGTGAGAAGAGTCTGAACAAAGATTTTAAGTGCTCAGAGCTGTACAGTGCTGCCAGACATAATTCCATCAGGCAGAAGTTAAAATGAACGCTTCTGTTATAACTTTACCACTGGAAAAATAACAAGAGTGAACAAAAAGCACCAAAACAAAACCCAGTAACCCAGAACGCGGCAATTCTGATGAGTATTTTGCTGGGTTTGAACGTTTCTGGTGACAGAGCACAGCTTGATTATAGTAGGGAGGCTAATTAAATTATACACCAAAATAATTGTGGGAATAATATGATGCCTCGTAGAAGAAACAGGAGCAAACTCTAATCCTCAGTAAGTCAAGACATGAGTTATCTCACTGCCACATATGCCCCCAGTTCTGCTCTTTAACTCAGCAATGACAAAGGGTGCAGTCACAGATCCAGTGACATGTTTTTATATTTTCCTAATTTTTAAATTAGAATGTATTTATATTGGAATCTTTTGCTGGTATTAAGTTTGCAGTGGTTAATTTGCATAATAGTGCTGTGCAAAATGGGATGAGGGTTAATAAAAGGGTTTTATCACTCTTTTTAATTATCTTCATTATGCTGGAATAAGATGTAAATTTTAATTTCACCTTGTTAGCTAACGTTTTTCACCAAAAGTTTGGATTCGCAAATCATCTGGCATTTTTAATAGGAGCAGATGCTAGTGATTTTGAAGAACCTAAATGCCTCAAGTATGGTAGACACTATTAATTTGATTGATACGCAATTTAATATAACTTAGCAATTATTAATGCTATTTAGCATCAATGTGGGTATTCAGAACGGTAACCTATAAGCAAGAGGACTGGAGCAAGAAGAGAAAGCTGTTTTCCCCCCCTAGATCTGCTTTTCCCCCCTTCATCTGCTTCTGAATAGATGCTCCTTTAAAGCTTGCTACTGTAAACACTCTTTCCTTCTCCACATCAAATTTTTAGTCACAGTTATCACCTGGAAGGTTATTTTCTGGAGGCATATAGTTATCTCACCTTTGGAGAGGCAAGCAGTAAACTTACCCTTCGCCTGAAGACATTTACCAACAGTGTTTTATATGTTATGTTTATAACTCTTCCAATCGCAGTGAAGCCAACTGAAAAACGTACCTGCTAATGGAAAGGGACTATTAAAGCACTGCTGTGTGTTCACCTTGCACTGAGCCAGCTGCACAGAGCTGTGCCATAAATCACACTTAAATGATTGCATTCCACCAGAACGACTGCCGAAAGAGCAAACTTCCAGCCAACAGGGAGCCTGTGCTAGCAGGATGAGAAGTCCGCTCATTTGCAGTGATGCTACTCAGGTGTGTCCTGGGTCCATGTTAAAGGGTCTTTCTGATTACTGAGCTTGGCCGACGTCCTTCTGACCTTGCAACGGCTTCCAGGGCTCAGGCTTCCTGCTGCTGAAGGGAGTGACTCCCAGAGCAAGGATGAGCGAGGCTTCCAAGCTGGGGGTAGACCTGGCAAAGCAGGTGGTAGCTGAGGTTAATGCCCCAGGCTGCCAAGTGTGGTGCTGAAGGAGCTCCTGCACAGCCACTCTGTTGTGGAACAGAGGGCTGGAATTCCGGCATTAACTCTCCAAAGCATCTCAGTAAATCTGACAGAGTTTGACCATCAGGAAACATAGTGCAGTGATCAGGAGCCCTCCCCTGTGATTTAGAAGATTTCAAAGTCCATCTCTGGTCCAAACACTGATTTCTGTGAGACAAAGGTGTGTGTCAAAGTGAGAAAGGATCAGCTGGTTGCTTTCCTTTACCACATTCCTCAGGAGGCAGATAGATGTTCTGCCCTTGCTGTCTGGCTGGGGAGCAACTAGAATGGCCCAAATGTGTCTTTAAGTACAGTGGATCAAACCTCTGTGTGGCAAAGAACCTGTAGGAGTTCCATGGAAAGGAGGGTATCAGTACTTAGCCATTGCTTTGCACCTGTAACCTCACAGCAAGTTAAGGTGGCTGGGGCTGCACTGTGCAGCCAGGGGTGAAATTAGAGGGATGCTGGGGAATGTGTGCCCTTTCCAGTGCTCTCGAGGATGTGCCGTGGCAACAGGGAATGTGGAATGCAAGTGGGCAGAGGGTGCTGCTGGAATCTCAGGGAAACTTCAGCTCTGCTGAGTAAAGCTGGAGGAGTGCAGGAGGGGAATTCTCTGCACTTGCATTTTCTACCAGAGAAGGACTTGCATGAACCTGAAGTTGGAAGTAAAGCAGATGACAGTTCCTGATACCAGAATATCTGCAACCATGAACAGATTAAATAGTTTGATAATGAAACTACTGGGGTTTTTTCCTCACTAAGGCATTTCTTCATAATCCAGGTATTTTCTCTGGTTTGTTATTCTTCAGCCAAATTCAAGGGGATAGCTGTCTGCTCCTCAGCAGCTCATTTTTTTTACGTAGAAACCCATGCTGTTTTCTCCCTTGCTCCCCGGGGATGCAGCCCCAGATAGGAGCGAAGGCTTGCTGATACATCAGGGTTTGCAGGAGCACAGAGTGTGAGCCAAGCTGCTGGAGGAATCAGTGATCTCTGTCCTCCTACTCCCAAAGATATCTGAGAAAGCACAACCTGTATATCGTGAGCACATGGGAGAGGAAGAAGTCCAAAGATTTCATTGTGAAATGAGGAAGTTCAGTGAAGGTATGTGAAGCTTTTGGGTTCATGGGAACCAAAAACTACTAGTGAGCCTTAAGGAGAAAGGGCAATGTGTGGATCCCAGGGCACTGAACACCCAGAGCAAGTCCTGCTGCACCTCAGACTTTATTTTCCATTGCTTAGCAACCCCTCCCTTAGCTCTTCTTTGCAAACAATACAATTTGCTGAGGCTCTTTCTTTTTTTTTTTTGTGAGCTGTTGTGCCTGTCACACCCCAGGAATGGCTGGTGCACTCACCTGGCAATGTCAAAAAAGGGGGAAATAATGGAGTTGTTTAATAGATGTTGAAGCCCAAACCCAAATGTAGGATGGATAGGTAAAATTTTGGTTTTTAAGTATGAACAGGTACTTTTTTGCATTATGCTTCAATAAAGCATTTAAAGATAGTCATGAATAATAAGTAAGTAATTTTATGCTGAATGACTGCAAAGCATGGAAATGTTCCCTCTCTCTCTCTTTTAAGTGTAAAAATTTCTTCCACTAAAGGCCATATATTCCTTTCATTCCTGAGTTGCAGCTTCCATTGATGCCAGTTTATGGTCCTGAAACTTTGGCAGAAGATTAAGAAGAGGGACCTTTATGGGTTTTTGTCTTCTAACAATTTGAATCAAGTACTTTCCCAAGAAAATGTGTTTTACATGTATTTTAAATTCCTTCTTTCACAGTAATGTCTCTTTTTCTAAGAAACTTCCATTTTGAAAATGTTGTGACATATTACATTTATTGAATATACAGCCTCAGAAACTGAGAGCACCTCTTCAGTTGCACTGAATGTATCTGAGCAGACTGGAGGCTCACTGCATAATTTCCAACAGTAGGGAAAAGAAATATGTTTCTCATTAAAAGCAAGATCAGTAACACAAGAAAGCAGCAGTCTGGCTATCTTCTATCCATTAAATGAACTCCTGTCATTGCAATTCTGACGGTTTGTGAAAGAAAAATCTCAACCTGAGAGGCTATTCCAGGTTACAGTGAAGTTCTTGCTGTCCCCTAATTAGAGACTTTCTTCATAGTTAATATATTGAAGCTTAACTATGATATTAAGACACACGAAAACACAATCCTTTGTGTATCCATGCTCCTCTTTCTAGATATTTCTTATTGGTTTTCATTCTGTGACACCTTTGCAGTCCTTTTTTTTTTTTTTTTTTTTGGCTGACTACAGTTTCTGTCCCTGAACCTGACATTGACTACTCTTTCCATGCAGGAGCAGAACACACAGTTCAGCTGCATCTCTAAGACTTCAGTCTCCTTGGGTGGATACAGAGCACTCCATAACAAAAACAAAACACTTTTTAGGGCAGTCGTTCAGTTTGCAGATGTTTTCTCTTGCAGTTTCCCATATGCTGAAGTTGGACTAACAGGTCACTGCTGCCTAGCAGGGTGGTCCCAATCCTGTCCTGTCTTGCACTTGCATTGCTTCCCTCCTGCTGGCTCTCACCTCCTGCACCTCTCTGAGGTCAGGGGTAGCCCAGTAAGGAGAGAAGGTGTGTGGATGTTTTACTGATTTGGTAAGGGGAATGTGCTCCCTGGTGGCCAGAGACACACCAGTGCTGGTGGTCTGCAGAGGACCCTGTGGAGCGTGGAGGGGGCCACGGGGCGGGGGAGCAGGGCCAGCAGGAATCCGGTTGCAGCCGTGACACTCACCTCCCCGTAAGGCTGGTGAGCAAAATTCTGTATCGTGTGCTTCTCCAAAAGACAGGAAAGACAAATGATATCTCAGCAAGATAGTTATATTTTAAGCAGTGTTATCTAAATGAAAAATAACCCCCAGCCTGCAAGAGCTTGGTAAGAAGGGCTTTAATTTTCAGTATGAGTCTGACAACGAATGAGCTGTTTAGAACCTTATTGGCATCATTTGCATAGACACAGTGCTTGTGAGATTGCAGTTTGTCACTTGCCGTGTACGTGTCGCTTTTTCTTTTGAATATGTGACAAAGTAAAATTATGAAGTGTTAAGTTTCCAGAGCTTATATTAATGATAGGTTGTGCAAATTCATCTTTGTACAGAAGACTCTTCTTAGATATTGAGAAGGCAGAAAACTGAAAAGCGTTTTTGTAGGTCTCTTCTCCCAGTTCTATCAGTTATGCGTAAACAGCCCAAACTCCTATATTATACTAGTAAGATTCTCTTGCATGACATGGGATGATGAAGCCCTCATTTTCCCACTTAAACACAAAGTACTTGATTTCTTTACACTGACATTCCTCAGCTGCTAGAAAAGTCACCAAAACTTACCTTTATTGTTGCATGCACTGCCTAAACGCTTTTTCTTTTCACCTCATTTTTTTTTTGTGGTGAAACAGCATCACAACCAGCAGTTTTTTAGTATCAGAGGTCGTTCATCAGGAAAGCTCAGGGAATGAGAGAAGAAAATAACTAGGAGAAAATAAATCTGACTTTGTCTCATCATAATAGGTTTTGCTGGGAAAGGATCACATTGTTCTTTTGCATTATCAGAGTCTAAAATCTGAAAACATGGGATGAAGAACTCCAGTCAAAAAGCTGCTGCTGGCACTAGTGTGGATGTTTGGCACAAGGTCACTGGGATATACTTCATGTTGGTGGCTCTTACTTGAGCCCCTGCTTATGATCAGAAAAGTGTTGTATTAAAAAAGTGAAAATTATTATTGCTTACCTTTTCTGGGATCTGTGGTAATGTTAGTTCTAATTTTCTAATCCTCACCAAAACAAGCTTTGTCTCTTAGTGAGTGAAATAACCTCTGGCTTCAGGTAAGGCTTGTGCATTTGGAGCACCCGTTCCTTCTCAGATTGCTTCACTTGACATGCAATTCTATCCAGGAGGGTGGATGACTTTTGCAACATCTATTGAAGTTTTTTGAAATAAAATATAATTTGTAGTGTTTAACAATATAAAATCATAACCAAATTATTGATAATTCCTTTTTATATTTATGATACTATATTAATAATGAAGAACTCATTTAGTATTAATATGGATGTTCTAAGTAGTATTTCCCCTGTAATTTATTGTTCATTAATGTATCATTATTAGAAAGTATTTCCTTCTAATGTTTTAGTGTTGCTATAAAGCCGAGGATACAGACAAAGTTGAGATAAGAATTTACCTTTACAGGTAGCTAAAGACCTAGTGAAGGTTATTTTCCTATTTCAGGTCTTACTGATTTTGCAATTTGAAAGGCGATAAGTGAAGAGCAAAATCTAATACTTCTCATATGTACCTGACACTACTGGTAGAGCCATACAATGAGGCAAACTCCATACTGACCCTGGAATGAGTCAGCACTGTAGAACATACAAAATAGTTTAGCAATTAAATTTGCATTAGAGTTGGTATACAATAGCTCCTAATGTCAAAGAAAGTTATTGAATTTAAAATTAGGTTTATTTCCTTAGAAGTTTAACCTAAAATAATCCCATATTTTGAGAAAGTGATTTGGCTAATTTGCCTCATGTTGATGTCCTCTTCCCTTCAATGGCATCCACTTTATCATCTTTGTGAGGGACTGAAAGGAAGTCTTCATTTAGTTTTCATTTCTGTTGTGGCTCTATGCATGTTCCAGCAGACTATAATAGTCCTATGTTTTGGAAGATTAACTGAAATACAGAATTGAGTATTACTTTTTCTTGTATTCCACTTGTTGTTCTATATTGTTGCAGTTTTTGAAGCCAAATCCTCTGCTGTTAAGCCCTGGGTGAGTGGCTGCGTAAGAGGAAGCTAAATCCTTCCACCTTTAATGGTATTATTTCAAACAGGTTTTAAACCTTCCCAGCTATTTGTAGTGCACTTTTCACTAAGTGAGGAAATCATGATGATTTTCTGTCATGAGAACAATGCTGCTGTCCTGAGCATCTCAGCCTTGGAGGGTCAGTGAGAGCTGCAAGCACGTGGTTGCTGCAGTGACCGACGTGTTTTGTGGGAGCTGTGGAAGGGCTGAGGAAGCTTTGAGTACAAAGCAGCAGCTCCCACAGCAGCCACACGTGTTCCCCACCCTAAACAGGGTGCTGTGACACCTGAGGAGTGCCTGTGTGATTACAGTGAGTGCTACAAATCCATGGTTAATACCCCTGTGAATTGTTCATGCGTGTCCTTTCAAACCACACCAGGAGTACTCTGGGTTTGCCACACTCAGGGGGTGCAGTTTATCCTGCCCAGGGCAGAACCTGGTGCCGTGGCTGCTCTCCATACCACCGTGGACGTGTGTATAGTTCAACATTGAGACTATTTTCCTTGAACCACTTGCTATATTATTTGTTATTTTCTGTTACAGTAATAGGTGTTACCTTCTCAAGCTGCTGTGACTATAAATGAGATGGCAGTAGTGAAGAATATTAGGCTGGTGCCATCTCTGTAGCACTCCTGTGTTGGTCAGCAGGAGCTTCCCTGCCTCCCTCCCCCAGCAGTGCCTTGAAGCAGTGGATATTCAGGACCATGCTGTATGGGAAGAGCCCTCAGGCTGCTTTTTGACCCCAGTGGCTCTCTGGAAGTTATCCCTGCTGTTGAGCCTTCAGGTTATCTGGATGTGATAGCTAAGATGCAGTCTTTATAATATGACTTGTGAGGCATTTGGCAAGCTCTAACCATGCACTCTCAAGCCTGCTGCAGTTGGGATACAGGAACACACAAGGATCTTGAAATATATTCCCAACAGAGAAGAGTTTCACGTCTCACTATAAATGACTTATCTAATGACTACATATTATTTATATCTGCATGGAGTTTAGTATGAATGGTTTGTTAGACACTTACACTTTGTCAACAACCCCTACAAATGCATTTACTTTAAGTGTTGAACATTTCATTATAAATGGCTTACAGAACATATCTATAACCTTGATAACTCCATTCACTTTGTTAGTAATGGCTCCTTGAACACTTAACGCATAACAATAGCCAAAACACATATAAATATTTCATTGCAAATCAATTGTTACTTATTTATAACATGCTCACCAAAAGCATTACAGGATATTTATTAAACATTTATAGATTATTTTTGCTACAACTGGTACGTGATATAAATGCATTATTCATCTCACAGTAAATCATTGTTGGGCATCCCTTAAAAAATAAAGTGGTACCAAGAGGATTTGGGGTCTGTAGAATTTGAAGAGATTCATTTTAATCATGTGCAGTTGAGATTCTGCTTTGTGTTTATTTTTGTTGAATTCAATGAAAGAGGAAAGAAGGGGAATAGCAACTCTCAGTAACCAAAGACAAATGAGGAAATGGTTGCCCTGAATCCCCTGGCTATTTACTATTCTCTGTCCTTAATATCTGCCAGCAATTGCACACCAAACTTGTGAAACTGTAAATGCTCCTTTTCTCACAGCTGTTCTGGTGGGGGGTCACGTGGCATATTTTCTGGAACTAATAATTTGGAATGAAGGCTGTTGTCTGTTGTCAAGGTTTTTATTTGATCTGAATTACTTTTCTGCTGGTTTCCAGTACCCTGACCTCATCCATTTCCTTGAGCAGTGGGCAAAGTGCACACACTCATCGTGTGAACACGAGTATGAGTATTCCAGCAGATCAAATGAATTTGGAGATGTGGGGTTTTTTTCCAATGCTTTAACTGATGCCTGCAGTCTACAGACAAAAATCAGGACATTTTAAGGTCAACATATAGTAAAGAAATTGCTCATATTTTACAGAGAGGACAATCCAGGATTTTGATTCTCATGGCATTTGTACAGTGGTTCAATAATTTCCATGAATATTTCCTTTTCCCTGGGTGTCACTTGAATATTCAAGTAAAAACCCATCTCAGGTTGGTGATAAGATGCTATCAGCATATACCTGGCTATTGTCTGGCACAGTTTCCTTTAGCATTTTGCTACTCAATAACTGTAAATAGATGGGGTAATTTAAGCTCTTACCTGGCTTTCAGGAGAGCTGGATTCCCCCAAAACAAGCCCATCATTTTACTGAAATGACCATGGCTATATGAATAGCTTTAAACCCATTCAATTATTCCTTGTTGTTTTTCTTGTAATGCATCTATCCATTTATTCTCAAGTTACAGTTCATCATTAACTGTGCCTTTGTGTTACAGGTTATTTTTCCTCTTTTGTTCTAAATTATTGCCGATTTAATTTTTCTCTAATATAAAGGGAGGATATAGCTGAATGTTTCCATAAATGGGGGCGTGTAAGTAAAGAATTAGGATAATTTCTCAAACTCATTTTCTCCTGCCCTCATGATGTTTGATTTGTGGCTAATATAGCTAAGTACAATACCACTTACTACTTTAGGGGAAAATGTTAAGAATATCTATGAAGTGGTAGAAGTATCTGCTTCAATTTGGTACTCAAGTCTCCATTTCAAACCCGCTTAAATACCTTGCAGACTTGCCTTGTCCCCCTGTCATTCCCATAGAGCATTCAAATTTCATAGACAGAGGGCAGATGGAGAGGAGAGCACAGGGTGTGTGGGCCAAAAGACCCATGTATGAGTGCATTATGCATTTACTTTCTCCATAATGTTCATTTAGCAGTTCTGGAGTTATGTTGTATTCTTGTCCTTAGAACAGAAGTGCAAAAAAGACCACAATGGTGGAATGAAATAAGCTGCTTTCACTGAGGAGGAAAATTCCATAAAAACATGGGGGCACAGTTTGTGCCTTGTGTGCACAGTGCAGAAACTCTGTGGACATGGCAGCAGAGCATGCAGTGCCTCCTGTGTGTCTGAGGGCATTTCTGGAGGAGAAGCCAAGTATCCATATCCTTCCTCACTTTTAACTGGGTTCAGGGGATCTTGTGGAGTGGGAGCTGGACTTGACAGCACTGTTGTCATTGTACATTATTTTTAAGCTGTTTTAGTTTGGAGGTGCTATTTGTTTAGTAGTTCTTCTCACATACTGTTCTCTTAAGCATGTAACGGAAGCAGCACTTTGCAAGGAATCTTTAATTTGGTTTTCAGTATTCAAGTATCTGTATGTTGGATGTGAGATTCAATACGAATCCGGTAACACAGCCTGGCACAATTGGTTGCAAAAATCTATTGCTGCAATGGCCACTTTTAACAGGTGCTGTTTCTTCAAAAATCAGTGGATGCTGTTAGAATTTTTTTTGGCATTTTCATATGCTCATTAGTGTCATCCTTGGGGGTCTAAGACGGTCATTATTAAAGAATGAGTTCTCAAGAGAAAACAGCTCTGCTGCCAGAAGCCAACAAGTCACAGAAGTTCAGTAGTTGCTAGGCACGTCACTTATTGAGGTGGTGCATGGATAAATTAGCTTTCAAAGTCTTAAGCTGAACATGTAAAGAACACTGATGTCATGTGGCATATTCTCCAGAGGTTAAATTTAGGTTTCACTGCCAATTTTAAAAGGAGGGAAATGTCAGCTAGCACAGAGTGGAGGTTGAAGGTTTGTTGCTTGTGCAAATTCCACTGACATTGACATTAACTGACTCTGGAAGATAAACTATGGATCTGCTTCAGCTGTCCATGATTTCATCTGTATTGCTTGTTAGTTCTCCAGTTTGTTCCAGCACAATACCAATTTGCTCCAGTTGACTTGACAAGCTTATGTTTTGTGCCTCTTATTTGTCTGAAGGTAATTTATAATCCCAGCTACATCTCTTGTGTGACACAAACAGACAGGTATTATTTGTTCCGTTTACCAACACTGGGAAGTTACATAATATTGAAGCAGTAAGTATATAAATATAGATTTTTAGCAATGTGAGATTTAGGAGTGAGTGACTATAATACAACAAAACTGTTAAACTTCCGAATAGTCACAGATATTTTATTTTTGAAGAGAAAATTTCTCCAAATCAACACAGAGATGAAATTGAAAAACATCCCTTCCCCCCCCCCCCTTAAAATCTTGCTTTCTCTTTGCCTAAACACAGTGTATCTCTGGGTTTTGTTTAGATAGAAGATTCTTTGGAAACTTCTTTGGAAACTATACAGAGTCATTTTCCTATAAAGGGGGCAAGAAAACCTTTTAACACTATTTTGAGCTCACCCACTGCTCTACCCCCTCCTTTTCCATTCTAGGCTTTGTCCAGCTCCCGCCTAAGTTAGTGGGAGATGTCACATTTACTTAATTAGGAATTGGACCATGCTTTGCCACCCCCACCAATTCCTGTTTTAGTTGAAAGCATCCCTAGAGCTGCTTCAATTCACATTGTTCATTTGTGTGGCATTCTCAGGAACAAATCATTCTAGTTGTTCAATTAAAGCAATATTAAAATAAAAAACCCTTGAGGAGTGTTTAGGGGCAGCCTGTGCTGAGCCCTGTGCAGGTTGTTCAGCAGTGGCCCTGTGCAGGTTGTTCAGCAGTGACCCAGGTGAAAGGCTGGCTGTCCTCGTGGTGACACTGTCACCAAGCCAGCCCGTGTGGGTCACTGCTGCCAGCTCTGCCCAGAGTGGCATGGTTGGGATGTCCCAGGGTCCCCAGTGGTGGGACTGGCCAGCTCAGTTGCATTTACGTGGAGATGTGTGGGTATTTTCTGTATTCTGCCATGGTTTTTAACTTCTGCTCTGGTTTTGCTGTCACAGTATCTTAAGAGATCTGGCCTGTCAAAAGCCACGCTCCCACATTCCCCATATCTGGACTTGTGCTTTGCTTGATATGCAATAAAACATCCCTGGTATTCCAGTGAGGAGGGACAAGTCACAGTAAAATGCAACACTCCTGTACAACAGTTACTTGGATGCAGCAGCCTCTTCTCCTCAGTCTGATCCCCACCAAAAGCAATTTTAATGTGGCTTTTCATTCTCGTTGGTAATCACAGACCCTACAACCCAGCAAGGGAGTGAAACCTATTCCAGACTCCACAGAGGTCACCTTTTTGATAAAAGCACAAAACAGCTAATTAAATTAATGTAATAATTGTACCTAGCCAATTACCTATTTTGTACCTGTACTATGGTCTTAATGAGCTTAGCTAATGAACTCTAATGTAATTAAAACCTGGGGAGGAAGGGGAGGAATAAAAGAAACAGTAGTTTTCATATATACCAGCCTCTTTTGTAATGGCAGGGGGGGAAAAGTTCAAGATTGTTGAAAGGAAAATGTTTAGTGGGGAACAGAGGTTTCAGGCTTGAGTCCTGCTGAGGCCTTGCCTGGAACTCTGCATCTGAAAAATATCCTTGTCATTACAGAAATACTTAAAAAATACTCATTAATGCATTTCAGAAACCATTCTTATACAATCTGTGAAGAATGATAATTTAAATGAAACTGCAGATCTAACGTGTCCTTGAGGAGCACATTGTCCTACTGTGTATCCTGTGAAAGCCTGATCCAGGTATCTGATGTACCACAGATCTTGTCTGGTTTGGGTCTGATTTTGCCTTTGCCTTTGTGGCCTGGCACACCCTGGCCAGCACACCCAGGTCCTTTTGGGTGGTGGTGGAGAGGGGGATGTCCTACAGTTCCCCCAGGGGAAGAGCGAGTCAGGGGGCTCTTGGCAGAGACGGAGCTGTACCAAGGCTCTGGTGTCTGTATCTGGTGGGGGAGAAAGACACAGGTTACTGAACCCAGTGTGGAGGCTGCTCCAGTCAAGTACTAAAAGGCATAGGGAGAAAGTAAAGTAAAACTGAGACTCCTGCTGTGAAAATCCAGGATTGTTTTCTCTGAATTAACTTATGCTTAGGCTATTAGGGAGACAGTGCAATAGATCCATTAACTGTGCCATTCCAGAGCTGCTGGAAAGCAATTCACATTTCAACTTCAGTATCTGAAAATCCAGCACTGGTTTTAATTATTAATAGGCTTCATGCTATTACCATTTGCTTGCATATATACATTAATCATTACACGGGTTTGCTAATTTTTTTTTGTTCAAAAATAAATAAATAAACTGTGACAAGATGCTCAGAGTCCTCAAGAGAATATGTTCCCCTCTGATGGGCAAGTAACATCTGCGGGCATTTCGCTGGCTTAACAGCGTGTCTGTCACAAACTTGGTGATTCAGAAAATTTACTAGCACTCACCTAATGATTAATTAGCCTTCTCTGTAAGGAATGGGGTCTCTTCACTATGCACATTGTCACCAAGACTTTCATCTGTTTGCTGTAACACATATGCTGGAGACTTAATAAGTGGATTTGTGGTAGTCAAGAAATGAGTTAAGGCTGGTTTTGTGAGCGGAATTGGTGTTCAGCTCTAAATATTTAAGGAAACCTCCAAGGATTTGAATCAACATAGGCCCATGTGGTATTCTAAAGAAATGGTTTTGTATGAGTAAAAATACTGTAGGACACTAATTTAAACCAAAATTAGTTGGCTGGAAATACATTATATTAGGTCAAAGACAGATGTAGAAATTATTTTAACAGAAATAATATTTCATTTATTTGTAACATGAACCATCTGAAAATGCTTTTTAAAGACCATTTCATTTGTAAGGTATGGTAAGCGTTCCACTTGGCAAAACCTCCATACAGCCTTCTGTTTCATGTAGTCTTCAGCTGTGAGTTTGGGGTCTTAATGTGCTGAAGGAAAAGGTCAAACTGACACTTCAGGACTCACATCAAAATAATTTATCATCTGCACACAAAGAAGGTTAAGATTTGTTCTTGTGGGTGAATACATCCAAATCTGGCATATTTCTTATGAAAAGCTATACTTGGTTAACAATCAGCACAGTTTAAACTCTGCAACTTTTAGCAGATCACTCCCACCATGTGTGTCTCAGGAGCTCAGTTAAGATTGATTCTTCACAGCTGATGAGAATCCACAATTCCTCCACCCCAGGTGGGTGGGAAGCAGATATAATTCTGGCTGTAAATTGGCAAGAGAATTGCCAGTGGCATGAACTAATGGCAGCAGCTGAGTTCCCTCAGGTCCCAGCAGGTAATGATTACAGCAATCATGGCTGCTTCTCACTCTTCCATGCCCCAGGAGATGCTCTGCTGCCATCTCCTCTGAGGAACAGGGGGTAGTTACCAGTAGTTTTGTGTTTCTCTTTGAAACACTCTATGCTCTGACAGATTATTATTTGCTATCTTAACTTTCCCTTTTCCTCTCACCATACAGGGAGTGGAAGTGAACTCCTATTTGCAAGCGGAACCAGCCGTTGGAAGAAGGAAGATATCCAAGGTAAGTTTGGGCTTTGGTGGGATTTTTGTTGTTGCTATTGGATGATGTAGGGGAAAATTTCCTTTGCTCTGCTTTTGGAAATCTGAAAGGCTTTATCTCTGTGTGTATGGATGATTCCCCAGCCACTTCATTGCTGTTGACTATGTTCTGGTAATTTGTAGTCCTCTTCTGTTCCATCATTCACTTTTATGCTTCTTGCCACTGCATCTCCAAAGCAAGACAAGGACACTTCCAGTCCCTGTAGCTGGGGATCACAGGCACAGGTGGCTCAGTGACCTGCATGGGTGGCCCTGTAAGCAAACAATGAATCAGTACGGAAGTATGATTGGAATGAAAAGACACAAGTTACTCGACCTGGTTTCATTGTTCATCCCCATAAATATATCGATTTAATTTGAAAAGTAGAAAAAGAGCCACACAGCCTCTGTAAGAGCTCCCCTAGGGCCAGCTAAACTGGTCATAAAGCTACTTTCTCCTTGATGGAGACTAAAAAGGAGGCTGGGACATCCTCTTGACTTCCGTTCTACTGGTGGCACTGGAATTCTTCCCTATTCAGACTCCGAGTAGGGAGTGGACTCAGAGCTGTGGTGGAGGTTTAAGCCTGGAAGAGCACCTAGACTTGTAGGGGAAGCTGAAGTGGTTATAGCTTAGACGAATGCAAACTGTGTTTCACTTTTCTAAACTAAAGTTCTTAGTTTACTGGTTCGTTTGTTTGTTTTTGTTTTTTGTTTGTTTGGTTTTTTTAAAGATTGAAATAAAATCTGCTATTCTCTGCAATCAAATTAGCATGTTCAAGAATTTTCACGGCAAATAAATTTTAGTCTTGGGATGGCTTTGTATGCTCAAAAAATCTGTGGTGTTCATTGTGGGGGTTTTTTTGTTGCTTTTTTCCCCCTAATGTATCCAATAAGTAACCAGAAAAATTCCACGTGACTTGCATATCTAATTAAAACTATTCAACACAGCTTGAATTTACAATTTTGATTTCTTGCAGTAATCTGCTTGTGAACAATCTAGAGGCAAGGAGTTATTCATAGAAACTGTTGAGTAAATAATTTTCAGATAATGAAAACATTCAAAAAAGTCAAGATAGTTAATTAGTGAGCAGAAGAAATTAAATTAATTGAATGAATAATTCATAATGAATTATTTGCCCAGCTTTATTTTACATAGTGTGGAAGGTCTGAAGAAGAGCCAGTGTTTGAATTAACTCCAAACAGAAAACCACATCTCTATTTCTGTTGTGTTGAGGTTATTTATTGATGTGTAAAAACAGGCTGGGTGAGCCAGTCCATTTAATCATCTTACTCTTTTTGCTCTGTAACGTGAGTCATGCTGGATTTGAGACCATAGATGCTTTGCTTGCAAATGTGCATTAGGGAATATATGTTACAGGGTTCTTTGTTTTTTAAAATATAGTTAAATAATGTGAGAGAAGCATGATTAGAGATGAAAAATGTTCTGTGAAATCTATAAATTAGGTATATGCTACTGTAGTAATGCTTGCAGTTGACATATGTCACAGCCTTGGCTAAAGAGTCCTGGTTAATTTTATTTTGGTGCTGAATAGATCTGTGTCCAAAAGGTACTTTGGTGGAGGTGAATTTGTTTGCTTGGAGATTGGTTTGCTGCTTCCATTTTTTGTTTGTTTGTTTTTTTGTCTTTAAGCTCTTCTTACATTGCTGCTTATCCTTTGGAAGAAAGGAGTTTTCATTTCATTTAAATAGTGAAATATTGGAAACTTAAATTAGTGTGGAAGGATACAATGTGATTCTGCCCTGAGATTCAGTGGGCAACAAGTGATTCACCTGAGTGTCCTTTTGTGCCTCTCCCCTGGTGCAATGGAGTAGCACAAAACCACTTATCATAGAATGATTTGGGGTAGGTGGGACCTTCAAGACCATATGGTTCCAATGCCCTGATTGTGGACATGGATACCTTCCATAGTCCCAGGCTGCTCAGAGCCCTGTCCAGCCTGGCCTTGAACACTTCCAGGGATAGGGCTGCCACAGCTTCTCTGGGCAACCTGTGCCAGTTCCACCCCACCCTCACAGTAGAGAATGTCTTCCTAATCTCATCTCAATCTACCCCTTCAGTTTAAAGCCATTGTCCTTCATCCTGTCATTACAGACCAGTGTGAAAACTCCTTCTCCAGCATTCATGGAGCCCCTTTAGGTACTTCTAAGTGCTCCTTGGAGCCTTCTCTCATCGAGGTCATGCAACCCCAGCTCTGTGATGTCACCAGAGCAGAGTTGAGGGAGAATCTCCTTCCTCCTCCTGCTGCCTGTGATGCTTTTGATGCAGCCCAGGAGAGGCATGGTTTTTGGGCTGCCAGCACACATGGCTGGCTGACATTGAGCTCCTCATCAACCAGCACCCCCAAGTCCTTCTCCTCAGGGCTGGATAACAACACTGCTAGAACAGCAGTAGTGCAGGACTGCTTGAAAAGGAAAGGGCTTTCAAAGTGATTTCTATTCCTTGTAAAGCCATAAGGAGAAAATCCATCTCAGTGTTTGATTTGAGCATATGTGGAGAAGTGAACAATATATAATTAAATAGGAGCCTCATCTACTCTGAGTTGTAATTTCTGGTCTTGAGGAAACCTGACTTGTGGTGGAATTGCTGGTGTGTGTCACTGCTTCATGCACTGATGATTCTCCAAGATGAGTCTGAAGCAAGACTAGGCAAGTTAGTACTTCTTTTATCATCTCTGTGGAGAAGTAGTTATAGATCAAGTGATCTGTTGGCCCACATTATCTGCAGTAGGAGTGGAAATGACTGAGGTTTTTTTGATTGAAGCTATGGCTGTGCAGGTAGAGATAAGGTAATTACAAAGCTGAGTAACACTATCTAGCACCACATAATATTGTCAGATAGGCCTTTTTTATTCAGTTTTCTCTATAAACTGAGCAATGCTAAATTACAATTGTAAATCCCCAGAGAAACAGTGAGTGTAGATATTGATAAAATATGCATAGGCATAAGGAAATGAAGAGACTGTAAATTTAGTAAAATATATAAAAAGCAGTATTTGCTTGGGTTCTTGAAAATGTGGGAAGGATTTGAACAGCCCTGAAAACCACCACTGTGTCATAACAGATGGGCATTGCCAAAAATGGCTTTCCATTCAGGTTTAAGACAGTTAAAGGTAGTTCCCATTTTGCCCATAGTGCCTCACTAAAGCCACAGCATGGACAGATGCTATGCTAGAATTGCATATGCCATACTCAACTCTACATGCTCTACTTCCCATGAACCTGGTAATCCAATGTCAGGCTTCTGGTAAGGAGCATTGCTGGGCTAAATTGTGGGCTAGTTTCTGCATTATTAGTAAATTGAATTCTGATTGTGAAGGGCTGACAAACTCTAAGATAATGGTAACCAAAGTGCAGAGTCAGAAAATCTAGGCCAGTAATGGCCAAAATCAGGCCACAAAGTGATCTTTGCTTACGTTTTATTTCTATATGTTTCCCAAGGCAGCTCTTTATTGCCAGCATACTTAAGCTCTTGAAACCCTTCTGAAGGCTTACCCAGTACAGGGATCTGGGAGCAGGTGGGTTGTGTTACCCATTTACTTCAGGTCATCTCCACATGGGCAGGTACAGAGCGTGAACTGACTGGGTAGAGAACACATGCTTCTGCTGCAGGTGGTTGGAAGAGATGTGGAAAGAATGAAAAATCTTACTGTAACTGGTTGTGTGAGAGAGACAAAGCAGGCTAGGATTTAAAAGAGGTGGTTGTGCATCACTGAACAGCCATTTGGATTTGACTGCAGTAGCACAGAGTTTGTCATGGTGGTTTAGTTAACATGTTTGGTTTTGATGAAAAAGTGTCTTTGATCACTCTGCAGAGAGAACAGTTTGTTTGGAGTTTTGCAGGTAGCTAATTCTGTGAGGTCATGCAGTTCAGTGCCCCCCTCCACTGCAAAGCTGCTGAGTGGAGAAAAACCTAAAAAAACAGGAACAAGAGGGAGAAAAATGATTAAGCTGTTCACAAAAAACCCATCCATTTTCTTTGTGTTCAGGATTGTGGATTCTGCCATCATGTTTTACCTGATTGTCACCTAAGATATCATTGATGGCTCGACAGAGGGAAGGATATGCTAAATCACTTTAGCCAGCACAAGACTCATCATGGGGAAAATTTCACACAGCCCTTTTCAAACCATAGCAGCTGTTGTATTGTATCACTTGAAACAAGAATGTTGCCTTGTACCTTTTAAAATAACTTGTGCTGAGGCAGAGGCCAGAAGGAGGAGCCCTGCAAAGGGTTTGCAAGAGTCCCATCAAACACAGCTGGAGTAACTGGGCTGGCTGTCCTCTGGCTGGTACCAAGCTCCTCAGTGCCCAGCCCTGGCCTCTGCAGACATCAGTGGCACCACTTAGGAACAGTTGTGCCATCTATTTTTAATGGTGTGGACACCTGGTCTACTCCAGGCTGAGAACAGACCACTCTTTGCAAGCCAGCAAACAGCTGTCAGATGGTAACAACTGTAGGTTGTTGCCAGCATAGCCAGTTATGGTTAATTATTTTGGGATGCTAGCCATGTAGTGGAGTGGGATACCACAGAGGGATAGAAGTGGCAAAGTAAGGGGGGAAAGGTGTGAATGGCGGAAGTTTTAGTATTCACTTTCCTTTTACACTGGGTAAAAGAGGCATCATTTATTTCTGAAGAATTGAATTGTCCCTGAGTCACATGGCCTTCTCCAGTAGTTATGCACCCAGTACTCCTTGTCTGCTACAGCCACAGCTTTCATGTGCTGATTTCAGTCTTGCCTACCTGTCCAAACATGCTTTCCTCCTGTAGTGCAGAGCTACAGAATTAGGATTTTTATGGCATGCTGAATCCTGAATACATGATAGACAAGAAAATAGGTAATGGGCCTGAAAAATCTCCACAGCTTACTGATGTCAATCCTCTCCACTTTGTAAATGCTAAGTATTCATGTAGCTGGAAAGCTGTCAGTGCTGTGACATAAAGGGATAGAGTAATTTGGAGATGTCCTTGTCCAAAGGATGGACAGTTTGTTTGTCAGGACATCTTGCACCACTGCTCCTCAACAGACGATCATGGATTCATTCCAGGGTCAGGCTGTAGATGCAGGTTTTGTGATAGTCACCAAGACAAGGAGGAAGATGGCATGGGAACTTACATGCCTCTCACTGATTAGTCTTCAGCCATGTCTGCCAAGAAAATTGGTTGCATGTTCAGCATGTTAAGATAATTCACTCTTGTAAGTTGGACACCAAGGGAGGACTTTGGCTCAGTTCTGCTGCTCTCACAAATTGCTGACAGCAGACAGGTCAACAGGTGACTGACATGGTCTCTGTTTCTAGTTGGCCTCTTGCAAAACTCACCCCATCACTAGTGAAACCCAGATGGATCATTTCTGATACAAAGAGATAAATGTCAGTTCCTTCCCTTTATGGATATTTTTCTATTCTTTTTTTCCCCCCTCTTCTTTCTTAAGTCAAGTCACCAACATGATTCAAGCTTCAATCTGTTTATTTTTTAAAATCTATAGCAGGACTAAACTTGAAATAACATTTTTCAGCTCAATTGTTTTAAAATTGTAGTGAAAGGAGTAGCTAAGCAGTATTTCATGGCTTATACCTGCCGATAGTGCCATTAAGTAGTTTGGAATTTCTCATGTGCTTTGTATAGAATATATTTATTTATATAACGGTATTCTTTTATTGTTGCTGCTGCAAATGTCTTCCAAATAGCATACCAAGAGAAGCTGACACACTGTAAAGAAAGAGGTATGTTTATTGCAGGTTCGAATTTCACTGGAACGGCTCAGAATTTCATCAGCCTTTCAACAATAGTAACTACTGTAGTTTTTCTCCTGCATTGATACCTGTCTTGGAGGAAGGTCTGCACTTAATATTTAACATTCTATGTGATGTTTTCTTATGGTCTGCATTGATTTAGTGGATCTCACAGCTGTAATTTACAAACCCTAGGTGACTAGGGCAGTAGGATTGTTTTGTGGTTTTGTTTGGTGAATAATCTATAGTGAGATGTATTTCCCTAAAGGAGTGTTACCAGGTGAGGTGGGCAGGGCAGCAGCGTTGCCCTGGTTTGGGATTGCTGGCGTCTAACTTGGGATGATGGGAAGGGAATTCCTGTTTCTCCGTGAGGCACAGAGGACACCATATACAGGTATCCAACACCACTCTAGATGCTTCCTGGTAGCAGCTGCCACTTGAGAAAGACACGTGATACCTGTAGGTCTTGTGTCAGATTGAGTCTTGAGGAAACCTCTGAGAGGCTGAGATGGAGGAGGAGGGGAAGAATCTCCCCCATGATAGAGGTTTCACACAGCAAGACTTGGAAAAGGGCAGCCACTGAGCTGTGTTTGTGGGGTAAATTTGGCTTGAAACCTCTTGGTCTGTCTGAATAGAAAACGTGTGCTTTTTTTCATACATTTGATCTTCCAGAAACTAAACTTCAGGTCTCCAAAATGTGTTAAAAAGATAAAGTGAATACGAGGGGGATAAAAATACTAAGAATAAGGGCTTTTTATCCACTACAGGACAAGGGTTGGGTCTTTTCCCAGTTTGTTTCATTTTTTAATGGTATTTTAGATTTTCCCTGGATGATTTCTCAGCGGTTTTAACTGCAATGGCAGTGCTACTTATCTTAGCCTGTCTGGAAATTAATAGTGTAAAGGCTTCATTCTGGTGTCTGCATCTATTTCTCTGTAAAACCCACAGACTAACATGAAACTGCAAGCAAAAAGCTGATTTCAGGGTCACAAAAAGCTGTGTATTATTTGTCCTAGGGGTTCCAAACAGCCCACAATGATACCATTTCTGCCTCGGCTTTCCCAAGTAGCCTGGTACAAAACTTTCTGTTGGTCAACCTACTGGGTACTACCTGACATGGATATTTTTCCGAGATACAGATTCTCCTCTCATTCATTTTCACAACTTCAGCAGGGTCGTTTTTTTATTCCTTTCCCCTTTTTCTTGGGAGTTAGCTGTTGGTTGCCATGGGTATGTTTGCAGAGGTGACTGGGGGAGTGGGTTGAGCTGACAGTTAATCAACAGCTGGTGTTGTTCCTAGTTGGCTGCTCTGTAAAGGGCACGGTGCTAAATCAATTAAAGAGAATTTCAAATTGGCTTCACCGAGCAGTTCACGTAGAGAGGTGGGCTCTGGAGACTGTGTTCTTCCAGCCTTGCAAATTCTGGCTGTTTACCTTGTACCTCTTTCCTCCAAGAGGTGCAAGACTGAAGTCCTATAGCTGGTGTGGATACAGCTTGTGGGAAAAGAGACATTGCAGGGTGCTTTAGCCAGAGGAAGAGTCCTAGCAGTGGCAATATGCTTGGCAGAAGTAAATCTGAAGGTATTTTTGGGATTCACTTGTTGAGACTGAAACAAGGCTAAAGCACTAGAGGTTTTCCGAAACGAGTGTGTATTTCATCCTGGTTTGCAGAACCAAAGCCTGGTAAAAGTAGGCAAAGCTGATGTGAGTTAAGAAATTTTTTAAGTGTTTAAGGTATTTATCCAGTAAATGTTCATGTTTTCTGTGGGACTTCAGGTGACCATTTGTACATACAGTTTCAGCTTATATGGTGGCTGACCTATCACAGTGGCAAAGGTTCACACTGCATTTGCAATATCTCAAAGGATTTCAGTGTTCTCCAGGTAATTCTGAAAAGTCTTCAATGGAAGAATTAGTATATTATGTCTGGATAATACGTATCCAGACCAGCTGTCTATGCTGGCACAGTTTACCAAAGGAGGTGCCTATATTATATTATGTCTGTAAATGTTTTCTCTCAAAAACTGAGGAAATGGTTGTCCACACCTCTGCCCAAACTGCTGAGGTACCATCAGCTTAGGACAAAACAGTTTCACATAAAAGCGGCTGGCTTAGTATTGAATATTATCAGTCTTGACAAAGTAGCCAGTACAGAAATTAGATAACAGCAGTGAGAGGAGAAAGACAAACATCTTTCTGATGCTTGGGAAAACAGGAGCTCCTTTTTGAGGGGTTTTGTTGTGCACTGTGGGAGCAGCTTTTGTTATTCGTACAAGACATACTGTACATGTTTCTCAGACATGTTTATGCCCCCCTTTCCTAACTGAATAAGAGTTGTTTTCCCTATACCTATCATATATTTGACCGATAAAGAAACAATAATTGGTGTTCTATTATCAGGTATGTTAATAACTTGATAAAGTTTTGAAATATAGCACCCCGAATGCCATACTGTTTATGTAGTTCTTAATAACTTTGCTATTTCCTTTTGCTATTTGATGATCAGATTTTGCTGGAATACGTTTTGCAATTACAATAAGAGATTTAATGTTGTTTTGAACTCTGCCAAAGTCTGATTAGATTTTCTGTTTTGGCCTAAGTCATTTCTTTGTGCTTCAATTTTCTCTATATAAAATGCTCAGAATGCAGGGCTTTAGATTGCAGATCCTGGTAATTAACTGCAAGTCTGATTTTTAGTTCAGCATAAGGTTAACCAGCTTCCATAAAGAAAAATCCTATTTATTCAGAATGAAAGGATTATAAAGAAAATATAAAGTAACAAAAAATAGTTTATGTACAAGTCTGGGTCACCAGGAAGTCATCAGCACTGACATGGAGCTTCTAATAGAAAACCAGTATGTAAAACACTCCCAGGGCTTGTTTTGGTGGGAATTCCATGTGACTCCCACGTCATGAAAGAAACCTCTCCCCACAGATAAGAGCATTCACTGCCTACATTTATCAGTCATTGTGTGGGTTCCTCGGGAAACAAACTCTGCTGCTTCCTACAGCATTGTGCAATAACAGTGCTCATCAGTTAACTCCCCACCTGCACTGGTGCCCTGAACTCCTGCAGGATGTCCCGTAGTGGCAGTGCTGCAGATGGGCACTGCAGCATCCAGGCAGACACCACCCTCACTGCTGCAGGAGGAGCCCAGGAGCTACAAAGCTGACTTGAGAAGAGAGACTTTAAGGGAACATCCCTGAGTGCTTGCCCTGTGCTTATGTCTTCTTCTGGACCATTACCTTAGGCAGTAGGGAGTCAGCTGAGCCCTGCCCTGGGCCTTGGTCTGACCCGATAGGGGCATTGTAGGCTCTCAGCAATTGAGGTGCAACTAACGTGGCTGTTCATCACTTCTGACCGGTACAACAGCGTCAACATTTTTGTACCAGGCTATACGGAAGACCTGAAAGAAATTGTGCTTTGTCCAGCATAATAAGAAACAAGCCCTGGCCTGAAGATCTTTACAGGCCAACTAGAAATGACTGGAAAAGGTTAGGAGGGAAGTAAGAGGTAAGAGAAATTGTGTGATTTGTTCAAAGAGGCACAGCCAGAGCTGGGAGAAGCCTCAGGGTCTTGCTTGTTTTATATTCTCTAGGTCAAACAGCTTAGATTTTACTTCCCTGCTGCAGCTTCTTTTATATTTACTAAGAACTTTATTTCAGAATTGTAATGTATCTCCTCATGTAGCCAACACCTTTTTGCATTTACTCTCTTCTGTATTAATGAAAGTTGTAAAATTCAAATTTTATCATCTCAGGATGAATGAGATAGCGCAACATTTTTCTTTTTTACTTGGATCCTGATTAAGTTCTAACTATCAGCATGTGTTTTAATCCTAGTGTTGCTCAAACCCAGTATGTTTTCAGTGCCTTTCCTGGATAGAATATTTCTGTTCAGATGAAGGTATTCTGGTGTTTGTAGGACTGAGCAGTTACTTGGCCTACCTGGGCATGTCAGTGCTGAGCCCTACAGAGGCTGAAAACTTGTCTCCTCATCCAGCACAAATACATAATCCTTCAGAGGTCTATCTTTCACTGCAGAGAGGTACAAATATTCTCAGCAGTCCTGCAAATACACATGGAATATATTGAAACTTTCTGAAAAATTGGACAGGTTCTTTTTGTTCTTTTTTGTTCTTGTCTTGATTTGTTTCTATTCTCCAACTACTTGACTTCTTCTGTTTATAACTTTTATTTTCTTCCTCCTCCTGTGAAAGACTAGTTGTCTGTCCCCTGGTAATTTGTAGAATTTATGCCAGAAGCTCCTTCCTCAAAGATGTACCTATACAAAAATTCTCAGGTGGGTATTGCTCTCCCTTGATGTGCATAGTACTTTCTGCAAAAATAAGAAAATCATGCTCTGTCATTCCCAAAGACTGAGACAGATCTTTCGTTTTTCTAAGAATATATTTTAAATCACAGTCCCTTTGAATTCCTGTATTTCCTTTGTACCTGCACACTTTCGAGTTCCCCTGTTTGACGGCAGCAGGTAAAGCTTCTCCCCTCTAACCTTTGAAGTAAGTGAGGGAAGAAGTGAAGATGAAACCTGAGGCAGTGATGGGAAACGGGAGTGATGAGAGGACAAGGTGGCCATGGCTTGCTTGGAAGAATGTAAAAACACAAGGCAGCTCCATTGTAGAACTCCTGTTTTCAGCATTGAACTTTGGTGCAATTCCAGGCTGTACCAAACACTGAACAGCCCTTGGTGCAGCAAAGAACATGTATCCTCCTTCTGGGTGAGGGGCAGCAGAGGTCCTTGGGACTGGGAATGTGGACAGAGCTAGGTCTCCCTGCATGGAATAAAAAAGTTGATGTATGCTAGGGCATGGACCAAAATGGTAGAAACATTCTTTTTATTATTATTTTTATGGTGTCCACAATGCACACTTAGAATATGGTTTGAAATATCTGGCAAAGTAATACTTTCTAATAGTTATAATGGAAAATGAGTTTAAGGAAGCCATCTGATGAGATGGAAGCACGGGATTTGGCACCTCTGTACTTCAGGCTGGCTGAATACACAGTAGTGTCAGAACAACTTGGTCATTTCAGCACAACTTGCAAACTTGTGGGCAACTATAGTCATGGAATTAGTTTAATCTGATTTCTACACTACTTATCTAGGTCCATGTTTGTCACCAGCATAAAAACAGTAAGAAGTGAAATTGAGATCCTGCTACAAAATGAAGTGCTTGATCAAACAGAAATACTTCTGGTCTCTCTTCATAGACACAGAAACCCCAGCAGAGGGGGAAACTGCTTTATAGTCTTGTCACTACAGAAGAAAAGAAAGCTTTGCTTGTTCTACTTTTTTTCTGTCTTTGAGTTAAAAATAATCAGGGCATCAGTGGCTTGCTAAAAGATTTGGGATTTCCTCAGCTTAAATAATAAATGGGAACAATGATGCCTGCTGCTTTACAATTAAAGTACTTACTATGCTGTTAGTAATGATATTTCAGATCTACCAGTTAACCAAATATGTATGCCAAAGATGTTCCCAGTAAGATGACATTTTTAAATCCTGGAGCGAAATTCCACACGTGGAAATGGCCACAGCACCCCCTCCTTGTTGGGTGGTGAGTCACACACTGCTCAGTCCAGTGTGCGCACAAGGGGTTGCTCTGAGCCACGGCCATGGCCTGAGTGCATTTTAATGGATGATCAAGTTATACAAACAGGAGGCTCAAAAATCACCAAAAAACCCTAATAGGATCTTTGGGTAAAGTCTGTGCAAAACCATCTCTGCCTCAGTTTCAAATGAAGATACAGCAGACTATTGTTTGCTCTTCAGTGTCAGCCTCATCACGTAGATGAACAATGATGAAGTAATAAACCTTCAAATTTTTACAAATGTCAGTGGATGGAATTGAATTTTGCAAATATCAGAATATTTGGGAATTATTTTTTTTCTTGTCACTGAATTACTATATTCAGTTCATCTTCCTAACCAATAAGCACATGAATATTAGATATATTTCCTCTATTTCAAATTTTTTGTTTATTTCTGTTTTCCAATAACATAATTAGATACAAACCATTAAAAATGTGGGGGCTTCTATGTGTGTGTATTGGAAAAGTTCCTTAACGTGCAGCACTATGTTGGTAAAAAAGCTAAAAACATTTTGGTCATTCATGCTCCTCTACAAAAGGAAAGGAAAAAAAAAAAAAAGAATGCATTTACACTTTAATATTGTATCATATAAATAGACATCTATAGCTTTGCATACATTATTAATAGAGGTTTATTGCCTGCTTTATTGGTTTCACTAGTGCTTCTCCTCTTGGGAAGTCATGTAAAATACGAAGGCTGCACAAATGCCTGCATTGCAAGAACCACTATATACAAAGCAAATAAGATTGCACAAGTACAAATATTCACTGGAACCGCTTCCTGCAATTCATGTAACGTAATAACAAACAGACCACAAACCCAGTCCTCTGAGCAACTGCTATTACTCCAAGTATTTTATGGCAGGGGTTTATTTTATCTACACTTGTACTGCTATTTGAATACTGAACAAAATGTTGTTCCTGTATTTTCTGACAAGAAAACAGATTTCTTGTTAAGCAGAAAAGTAAACTTTAAATATTCCTCAGAATTAGCACAACTGCATAGTAGATCCTAAGGAGGCCTCTGTGACAGGGAAACACAGGAGACAGGATTATTTTCAAATGTTAACCTTGACTTACATCTTAGCAAAACTTCCTAACTACAGAATCTTAGCCTTATGTCACACAGGTTACAAATTCAATCTCCCAATCCCCATTCCCAGAGGGTTTTGGATTTTTCTTGTTTTTGTTTTGTTAGTTGGTTTCTTTTTGTTGTTGGATTTTTTTTTTCTGTAGGATTTGTTTGTTTTGGTTGTAGCTTGTACTGTTTTGCACAACGCTCTAGAAAGTTTCCAGTTTGGCAGTGCTGGGGTTTGCCACAGGCTGGCCCCAAGGCTCTCTGCAGACCCAAAGAGCTGAGGCTCTTCTCTGTGAGCATCCTGCCTTCCAAGGAAAACTTTGAAGTGCTGCCTTCGTTGGTGCCTGCACTGTGGCAGCTGGCAAAGCAGCATTTCCCCCTTCAGTCTCCTTGTTTCAGAAGGGCAAACTACCTTCCTCAGGATTTGGAAAGGTGGCTGCCTTCCCTGCCAGATCTTCCAGCATTGAAGGAGCTTTGTGTAACTAAACAGAACGAGGGAAGAGCTTTGTAAAGGTCTCTCTGAGCCTGACACCTTGTGCTCAGGAGCAAGTGTTCCGACTCCTCCACTCCTACCCCTGTCAGCATTGATAAGCCTCTCTTACCTGACATGAGCTTTTATTGCCCTTGACTGCTCTCCATTTATACAAAGGTTAAATCTTCCCCTCTGTCTGTGCTTTATAGCAAGATACTGTTTAGAAAACAGTGCTTCTGTTGAGTGCAATAAAAGTAGGTGAATTTGGTATGACTGCTGGGACTTTGGAGTTTGTTTCATTTTCTTCTTCTTCCCCCTAGCAATAGATCATGGAGTAGGTGCAGCTTAAACTTTTTCATGTTCTGATATGCTGCAGTTAACTCTGCAACAGGGGAGACCCAGAAGGGTCAGCACAGTGCAAGTCTGTTCTGTTTAGAGATGTGCCAACCAGAATGGTGAAAGTTTTACCCTTGAAATGAACTGATGGGTGTTTTGGTTTTTAAGTTCCCTTTTGCCAGTGGGACAGTTTACAGCAATTTCAAACTACTTTCTTGCCATCCAGGTGTGAGCAGGGGCTTTCTACTCCTCGCTGTAGGTAGAAGACTTTGGCATCTCTGGAAAGGTGGGGATGGGGAGCCTCTCGTACTTCCCCAGCTCTTCCTCGGGCATAATCCTGAAAGACTGGGTGCAGCTACACTTTGTGAACTGAGCTTTGGAGGTTTTCATAGGCACCCTCAATGAGCTGAGTTGTTATCCCAGTGCCTGGATGGCATTTCTTCTTCAGGATGAGCCAGTTCTTGATGCCTGCACAGTTTGTTGTAGGAAAGGGAATGAGGAAAGAACTTCTTTTCATCATTTCAAATTACCTCCTGGATACCGGAATTATACTGTGGCATTGGAATGACTCTCACTTCTCTAACAACACACTGTGTATGTAACTTTATAGCAACATTCTTTCCTTTTCAGCTCCCTGAAGCCTTTCTGCCCTGTTTCTTTTTCTTCCTGCAGGAAACAGGATCTTCAGAGGGTTTTCTGAAAGCTCTTTGTAATATTAGCGAACATGTACAGGAAAACCCTCAGGTTATGTTCAACTCCTGGTATCCTTCACTTTAGATTTAAGAAATTCCCTTAAACTCTCATTAGTGGAGACCTTCTCATTCCTATAAAAGTTTAAAGAAAATCTTTGTCTCATCAGAGATTTAACACAGCTCCTCAGCGTGGCTGGAGAAAGCAGATTCTTTGTGCTTCTCTGTTCATTCTGGAGCAAAGACAATTGTTACAAAGATGTGTCTTTATTGATGTGACCCTCCGGTTCCCTCATCACTTTTTGACTTATTACCTTTTCCTCTCTGCTGCCTTGTGCAAATCTTTTAATTGATGGGAGGGAAAAGGAAGGTTTTGATTAAACTGATGAATCCAGGCAGGATTACTTCATTTCCCTCTGCAGCTGTGAGCAGGTACTGGCAGAGGAACACATTCTGCTTTCCTGCTGGTTTCTCGTCTCATCCGTCCTGCTGCGTATCAGGGGGATTTTATCCATGTATTTTTAAGCAGAGTAGTATAAGGAAAAAAAAGAATTGAAGTATGTGTGTTCAGCAAAATTGGATCAACTTACTTTGTTGTGAATTGAAAATTATTATATATATTTTTTTTAAGTTCTCTCTTCACAAAACTGACCCTAAAACTTTAGTAACTTTTTCACATGTAATTAAGGTGAGAATCCAGGGAATGTGTATTGCAATGAAAAGGAAGTAGAAGAGGGAAAACAACTTAATGGTTATTATTTCGGAAAGCTCATAACTTCAAAACAAATAGTGACATTTGGCAGGGGAGTATTACATAATGTTAAGGTTTTTGAGTGAGTCTTACAGTTCAGATTCAATTAAAAGGAAAATAGAAAAACCCAAACCAACCAACTAAACAAAAAAAACCCCCAAAACTTTGTCCTCCCCCCCTGTTATTCCTAGGCTGACAGCTGCCTTTTCATCTCTAGGGCTGCTAATTAACTCCTATATCTGACTCCCTTTTTCTTTCTTCCTTTACTGTCTTTGTGTTTTCTGTTTCCTCAGTTTTGATTTTCCTTCTCTCTCTCCTAAGACCACTATGCTTCTAAAACAACCAACAAGCATCCCATCCACCTCTTTGTATTTTCTTCCTTGCTTAAAAAAAAAAAAAAAGAAGGTATTTTTTGTTTTGTAGAGCTGTTGGATAATGTAGATGTGACTTAAATGAACTTAATTGAGTTTAAGCTAAAGAAAGGGGGGAAAAAAACATGGCAGAGTTTTGGGAGATAGGAGACTTCTGAAAAGTATTGAGAGCACAGAAAGCTGGGAGAAATTCCCCTAATGAGAAGTGCAGGTACACTGTTCTCAATGAATAATGTATCAAAAAGAATTGGTGCATTTCACATGGCTTTATAAATAATGGGATTTCTCACGTGAGGGGGCCAATCACAAACAAATCAGGGCATGGTTAAGTGTCTGGTGCCAAGTTCTAAATGGAGAGGTTTGTATTATAAAAATGAACTTTTATTGGTTGTGAAAAGTGACCTCCAGGTAAAGGAGCAGAAATTTTGATAGCAACATCCCCTAAGATGTGCAAGGGCACTCCAAATAACTGGATGTTACAGCACTAGTAGCAACGTTTCCCACAAATTGCTTTGCTTTTGTTAATCCTGTTTTTTAATTTTGCCTGGAGAAGTAAGGTAGATTTCTGTTTTGTGGTCCATTCTTATCTCAAATGTGGTATAACCAAAGTGAGGTACAACTGTGTTCAAATATGCCAGTTACTTTTCACAGGAATTCCAAAATGCTTAAATAAAATTCCCTTGATTTTGTTGGGCTCAGCTGCTGGAGCTTGGCTGCTGACAGCTTTTTGTTGGTATAACAGATATTTAGCACTGATTTTTGCTTATGAAACTTCTCTCCATTCCATCAGATCTTATTTATTTTATTTATGTAGACCCATTATAAAATTATGTAAAACATGAAAGTTTCTAAGGGCCTTGTTCCCTTAATTAAACAATTAACTTGCCGTTTTGGATTTGATCAAGAAATGATTGAACATGACAGACTGTCTCCCCTCTGGAGCACATAACTGTGTCAGGGTCAATCATGTTTCCTTTGGAGTCAGAGGGAAAGGGCCTTTCTCATAAATTAGAGCACGCTACTGATTTACAGTAGTAAATACTGTACATAACTGATTTTGTTAATGTTCTTATAAGATTAATAAAAGAATCCAGAGACAATTTAGTATGTCAGCAAGGTGGTTGTTTAAAAATCACATTACAACAAACAGAAAAGGCTGAGTGAATTTTTCCAATTATTTAGGGAAATCAGAAAGCAGCTAACCCAAAAACACCTTGACAGAGGGATGGAGCAGTAAATCCGTATGCTCTGCTGGCAGCTCAAGGCTGCCGTTTGCCCAAGACCCTGCCTTTTGGGCACAGTGGGGTGGTGTTTATGTTTTGGAGGCCACAGAGGAAAAGATTTCCAATGTAGATACTTTTCCTAGTGCTGAGGAGTGCACTGTCCTGGAGATGTGGTACCCCAGGACCCCTCTTTGCACTCTGGGACTTGTGTGTCACCAGGCCAGCTGGCTGTCCTGTGTCACTGGGCCTGGCAGTGGCAGAAGTACCTCAAAATCTGCCACCTCATACAACTGCTAAGCATCCTTGGGATAATTTTTTTTTTTCCCCCTCTGGATTTCAGCTGCTGGAAGCATAGTTGATTTTATTCCCAATGTTGTTATAACTTTATTATGTTTTTAGACTATTTGCTAGAAATAAACATGTTCCTTATGTACTATTCTGAAATAAACAAATATTTTCCATGCTGTGTTCAACAGAAAACTAAGACTCTCTATTGCTACTTCTGCTCTATTGAAAAGAACACCCATCATATTGGCAGCTGTCCATCAGATGTTTGCAGAAATTGAGTTATTTGCATATTGGAAACTCTTCACTGATACATTAAATAACATTTTATTGTGGACATCTGGTCTGCTAAAAGTCTGCCAAAGTTTGTATCAGATAACTGCAGCAATTCAGATTTATAGAAGGAATCTGTTCTGAAAATGTGAAAATACCGTCCCTCTTTCATTTCTAGCTTTTAGACATCATTGTGCAAAAGCTGTTTTGTTAGGAGTCTGAATCTTTCCTGAAGAACAGTTTCTTGTATTTGTTCCTAGGAAGTTTATAAAGAACAAAAGCTATCTCCATCTCCAGTTATGACTATCCAATGCAATGAAAGAGCCTGTGCTCAAATATGTTAGGGCTAAACATAAAAAAAATTAACTTCCCACCTAAGCCCATCTATGGCTGCACATTCCACAAAAAGACAAAACTGAACACACATGTTTGAAACTGCCTACAACATCTGTGGGTTCTGTAGGAGTAATTTAACTTCAGTGTCTTTATTTCAAATACTCATTAGTTTAGACCTCTGTATTTTACATTAGAAGAGATTAATGGATTATTAAGAGATTATTTCACCACTATATCTTAGGTGAAATTCAATGGACTGTTCTTATATGAAAATAGAAATGTGACTTGATCCAAGAGAGAGAAGGCTTTTGCACCCCCCTTTCTTTCCTCCCACCACCCCAGTTGATGTTTGATGTACTTATGGTTGAGGTCAGTTTCCGTGTATCTTACTACGCCCACACTGAATTGTGTTTTGACATGTCACTGTCAAAGGACCTGGGATTTCTGTCAATCAGGCTGAATAGAGCAGTAATTAATTTTGTTATGAGAGTGTCAGTGTTTGAGCAATTCCTGAGCCAGAACTCAGCCCCTGCACTGTCCTGGGCTGATTGGCACCCATTCTCCTTCAATAACATGGAAAGAATGCTGTTTCTGTGTGGCTTTTGGATAGTACTGTGCAAGCTAAAGGAACCAAAAGGCCAAGCCCTGCCATGATATGCACATAATCAATGTGTTACCTTTAACAGGGGTGGTGGGGATGGCATTCTGTGTGTTTTTCTGGGAGAGGTCCAATTAGAATGTGGATCCCTGATGTGGATTCAGCCCGTGGATTGACAGTATGGTTCTTTAACAATAAATCTGACTTAGGACAAGAAGATTTTCTGTCTGAACCCTTTGAAACATGCCCAAATAGTGGGTATGAGCACATGGTTCAGAGTTAACAATATGAATGGTTGTTTCATGTAGTCATGCACTACACCTCCCTGTGGAATGATCCTTTTCTTGGAGCATGTATGTGTATGACTTGGGGATCCTCTGCCCTTCTCTACTTTAGTTATAATTCTCTGACAACTTTTCAACTTCCCTTAGAAAACTTATCCTCTTTAAGTATCATGTGAATAAGCGCAATATGTTGGGTAACCAAAGTACAGTTAGTGATGAGAATTTCAAAACCAATGTGGCTTGGTTTCACTCCATTTCCATGAAATTTAAAAGGATGGCTGGCACCAGAAACACAAAATGGCCAATGCTTTGTGTTTTAAAAACATGTCATTTAATCACCCATCAGACAGCAAACATGGCTGGAAGAGTCCTAACTAGAACTACACAAACTATTTAAGTCACGACCAGACATGGTGTTGAGTTATCTCCTTTCAGGAGTTATTTCAGTTTGAACTTTCCCATGTGTTCCTTTAACGAAGTGTCAGCGGTGTGAAAACTTACAGCCTATTTCAGGAAAAGCCAGGCTCATCTGACTCTCTAAAAAAGCCACTGAAAACCAAAATATNAGGACATTCCCAGGACAAATGCATCTTTATCATCTAAAGAGTGGAATTCTCTGACCTAGACTTAAAACCAGTCAAGATTAATCAGGCTGCTTGATCAGAGCTATCTTGCAGCATTGCATTTTGCTGGATGCTGGCTGATGGCACCTATGGAGAGGAATGCCATCTTGGCTCTTGTGGTAGTTCTGGTGTGTCAGGGATAATGGAAACTGGATCTTACCTTTCATCTTTAAGCAATGGCAGACACAAGTTTTGGTTTGTGGACAGTAAGGATCATGCTCAGCCTTTGCCTTTTTAATTTACCTTTTATTGAAAGGCTTGGTTAGCAGTATGTCCTTCATTGTTTCTCTCCTGGGATATTTCTGGGTTCAGATTTTTTTTCACCAATTTTTTTTCCCTGTTCTGTACTTTGTTCTCTCTTTCTGAGCGTGATACTGTTGGCTTTCAGGATCTCATGACAGTTAAAATATTTACTGTATAGTTATTTAAGTTTTCCAACATGACTAAAAAGGAGACATGACTTTCAATTTAGATTTTCTTGTTCAGCTGGCTGATTTTTCTAAACTTACCTCCATGGCAGAGAAACTACTGCGTCATTGCTCTGTCACTGAAACAGGAAAATCGAGGGTATCCTACAAATTAAGAGGTGAAAACACCCTCCTTCGGCACATGTGCAGGAGAAGAATAGAATTTTTTTGTTGTATTCCTGACTGTGCACACAGTTCAATGGTTGCTGATTCTTCTTCTGTAGTCCACAGCCAGGAAAGGTGAGTGTGTCTCACTGTAGACAAAAGGATGGCTTCTGCCAGAGCATCTCCAAAAGGAGGTAAAAGCCTTTGCTTGCTTAGAAAGTTGAGTAAGACCTGTCAAGTGTGGTAGGAACAGACTAACCCAGGCTCACGTTCGGCTGCGTGCAACTGTGCTTTCATCCAGCACTGTGCTGGAGGCAGTGCAGTTGAAATAGCTCCTGAAAATACAGACATCTCCCAAACTACTTGTTTAAAATGTGCCTCCAGTAAAATTTATTCCTCACAGCTCCTGTTATCTCTCCTATCTGGAGCTGCCTTACCTCCTTCTTGCCTTCAAGTATCTCACTGGGCATCACCGTTGACGCACCATCAAGAACAACAGAACGCTGTCTTGTGTATAAGCTCTGGGGAGCCCGAAACCTCACAAAGACACTGTTTACAGCCTGTTCATGGATTTAGGGCTAGTTTTGTGTTGCCAGAAGCTAAAATCTTCCTGAATTTTAAAGAACAATGAGATTCTGAAGGACAAAGTTTATGCCCATGTGTCAGTGTATTCTCTGACGTAAACCTTATTTGTTGATCAAGATGAGGTGAATAGTGGAATTACTTCTAGTAGTGTACCCTTGTCTTGCCTGGCATCTTGTCCCCTCAAAAACTGAATGGTGTGCTGAAAAATTCAGCAGAGAGGTTTTTGTACAGAATAACTGTGTTGAACCCCACATCAAGAAGTCCTCTAAGTGAGGAGGGGAATGGGTAGGATTTTACACGCAGCATATGTAAGTGGGCTTCTTGTAACAGTTAATTCTGGGAGGTTTTGGGCTTAATGTAAGACTGCCATGGAGTGGTGACTTTGTTTATTCTTCACATTAAATTCTACTGCAAGTTATGCAAGGGTGGTCGAAAATTTTCCGACAGCGAGTTTTTCCATCACAAAATAGCAATTCATGGAATTACAATATGTGCTGGGACAGGGTTGAATGGTTAAGGCACGGCTTTCTGTGCTCTTTTCTCAGAGGAAGTAGCCCTTGAGATCCCGATGTCAGGCGGCTGTTACAGCAGGCTCGGAGCTCAGCAAGCATTTCCAATCTTCATTCTCCCACTCCCTCTTCCCCCTCCACTGAAATTGTGCTCCCTGTTCACAATATTGCTGAGCTGTCTGTAATGATAAATGATGTGCCTTTCTTTAAATTTCCTTTCTGCTCAGTACTAGATATTGGCCGGCTTGGATGTGTGTTCTGGGTGGATAAATTACTTTGGCAAGTCATAGAGAATTTATGCACATGGCAACAGATGGACCTTGTGTGCTAGAATTTTTCTTTGTTTTTCTAATTATGTAACCTGATTTTACCTGAAACAATTATATTTTTATGAACAAAGATCAGCTGCTGGTTTGTGGGGTTTGTTTGGTTTGGATTTGAGGGAGGTGGGGTTTTTGGGGGGGAGGGGGTTTTGGTGTGAAATATGAAGCTCTGCTCTGAAAGAAATTTTGGTCTCAAACCTGGTTATAGGCCAAAGTAGAACTGGGCCATTACTCAGCTGCACATCTCCCTTTAGTGAGCATCGATCTTTCTACATACATGACTTGTGTTGTCAAGTGGGTCTTTAGAGGTTCGGAGATAGAGGTTGGGTTTTGGTTTTTGATGAAGATCACTGTTCTATGGTAAAGGTAACTACACAACTTTTGGGAAGAACTCACAACCAGGCCACACTAGAATTGAAAATGTTTGTGTTCTTAGTTTAAAAGTAGCCTGCCTTTTATAGTCAGACAGGAGCTTTTCCTATTTCTTACTGTCTCTGTGCTTTTCTTTTTTTCAAAGGAGCAGTGAGAATAGAGCTTTGTGTGGAAAAGCATAATAATTCCAGGCTTTTGTACACATTCCTCCTGTAAATTTAAAGGATTCCTGTCAAAAAGTGCTGGGTTTATAGGAGAAAATACAGAGAGAAGACCTCTAAAGGCTGGTGATATATTAATAAATACATACATTGAGCCTGTGTCTTCACTGTGTTCTGAGAAATATTTTCCATAGACATGTTTTGCCACATGGATCTATATTTTCAGGCATGAATTTTACTGAACTTTTTAAGGTAGTGTGTGAGCTTACTGGTGGCCAAGAAAATTCAGAAAGCAGCTGTAGTTTGTCAGAGAGGTGTGGAAGCCACTTGAATTCCCTTTCTTGCTATCTGTACTTCAGGAATCTTTTACAGCTCTAAGTCCTTCCCTGCAGGTAACAGAGCACTGGGGTGAGCTCCCTTCCTGCTCCGAGGCACTGAGAGGCACCATCTGCCACCTGGCCCCAAAGTAACAATTATGTGATGCCTTAAGACTTGTATATATTTGTAGATTTTCATGTAACTCTATAGTTTCTCACACTTCAGGTAGCAGTTGACAGTTACTAAAACCTCTTTCTTGCAGTTTCTGCCACATTCTTGAAATTCTGTTGAACCTTCTTTTTAAGGGAAAAGATTTTAACAAGTGCGTCTTGTTTGGGACACATGCACCTGGAAGATATTTTGTAGTCAAAGCAAGATAGAAGGCCCAAAACTCCATAGGGACAGAGCCAAGGATGGTTCCAAGGGTGGACAATTTTTGGGTTGAATGTGTCCAGTAGATATGATAATTAAGTGGTGCTATAAATTTGTAAAACCCTTACAGTGTATAATGCACCTATGCATTTTGATGCACTGAAAATGTTCTCTTTAAGGGACACTCTATCTATACTAATATTACCTGAAAAGTTCTTTTCTTCCATTTTAGGCATCATATGATTCCTTTCCTTGTAGGAAACACAGCTGGGTGGGAGGTGGGGGTTGTGTGGGGGGACACAGGTCACAGTCACTGCTGCTGTGTCATGAGGGGTCCGTGTGTGGGAGTGGCAGGGCANGCCCTGGGAGAGGGTTCATCAGGATATTAGAAACAGATGTGTTGTAGTGGCAGAGTCCTTTCCTGGGACACAGCCCCTGGCCCTGCTGGTGTTTGTGACGGGGTGGTCTGGGCATTACACATATCCTTTTCCAAAACTCCTAGGACCTGGGGATCTTTGCTGGTCCCATCCACCCTGGGCTGTGCCATTGTTCCTTGATACCATCTGGAGGACCAGAGTGCTGGATCTGGGACTCAGCTGCTGCTGAACTGTTGATGTTTCTGTAACTTTGTCCTTGGTTGGAGCACGTTCTCATTTGTGGTTTGTTTAGAGCATGTTTTCACATGGCTAAATCCAAGAATCCTTTTGGATGAAGCTTCTTGTCTCTCAGTACCAATTCTGTAGTATTTGATATTTTCATGAGTCCCCTTAACAAATAATTGAAATAACTTTTAAAGAATCACAAATAGATATTTTGCTGCAACCTGTAATTGCTTAGGATCTTCAAAAGCCAATACAGGAATCATGCTTGTTGCTGAGCCTGTGGAGCTGGAGAAGGGAATAGAGACTAGGGCTGTGTCTTCAGTCCATCATGTCAGTTTTAATCTCACTCCAATAGCTGCTCTGTAGGTAAAGGCTGATGGAAGTAAATCCCCTTTCTCTAGGATAATTCTAGATGAGGGTTAGGGCTCAAGGCAGTGTGCCCAGCCACGGCCACAGTCCAGCTCGATGGGGAATGCCCCAACCCGAGGCACGGCTGCTGTGGAGCTCGGGCAGAGGTGAAGGATGGCTGGCTGAGGTAAATGCAGCTCTGAAGTGAACACAGCCAGTCCCAGCTTCTCACAGCTCTTGCCACAGCACTGAGGTGCACAGGCAGCAGAGGTCCCAGAGGCACATAGAGCTTTGGTACAAGCTCCTCTTGTGATGGTGTGCTCTGTGTCATCTTCTAGTACTGATGATTACTTAAGGACCTTGGACACTTGCTAGAAGCTGTTGAAGAAATGCTCTGCCGAACAAAGCCAGTTGATCATCTCCCTATGTCTACTCAAAACAGCAAAAATTCAGTCTGTGAACCGCAAGTGGTAGCAGTTTTCTGACTTTATTTTTTATTTTTCGTTTCCTCAGTAAATATTCTATTCAAATTGAAGGTATTATGCAAACATATTTCTGTTTGAGTAATATTTCTGTTATACCAGGATAGCATGTGCCTGTAGCTCCCCCTCTCTCGAAGTCCACAATTGTGACAGCACAGTTTTTAATTCAAACTGTAAATCCCCACTCCTATAAATCCTTCCCTGCAACTCCCCCCTCTCCTGAATATCAGTACTGTAAATAAGTGCTGGTCTGAAAGAGAGTAGGTGGTGCATAATATTAAGAACAGTAACTTGTTGAGCAAAGCTATTTAAGAGAAGTCGGAGTGCCACATAATAAAGGTACTATCAGCAAATACCAGACTAGCATCTCAGCTAGCTTTACTGGGCTGTGAGTTATTGCTGTGGTCAATAGATCTCTTTTCTGTAGCATTCTGCTTATGTAGGTGATAAATCTTACAGTCTTATGGGAATAGGGTCAGGCTTCTGCTACTCTGCCCCATTATTTTTCTCCTACATCATTTAGAAAACTGCTGGACTGGACCATTTTTGGTGAAGTGACTTTTTGTTCAGCTACATGGTAAATTTTATTGTGCATATTAAATTTTACCTCAGATTGCATTTTAAAGTCCATCTTGATAGAAGGTGAACCAGAAGCAAAATCTTTAACAAAAGAGCAAATAAATGTGAGAAGTAGAAAACAAATGTTATTTTAATTGAAAATTTTTAGATGCAAGAAAAGATAAAACAATCCAAGTTTTGACTTGGATCAAAAGGGTTCTTTTTAATATCTTTTGAAACAGAAGAATGACTAATCTAGTTGGGCCAACACTCAATCACAGCCCTTTTTTAGTAATTCTGTGAGCTCTGGAAATATTTTAAGTAGTGGATGGTTTGAAATTCTTGCTCTTGAGAGAGGTGGTGTTAGATACCGATGGACAAAGTGTTTGAATCACTCATGGTTTTAGTGCAGCCACCTGCCAGGTGTCAGTCCTTCAGCTCTGCTCCCACGAATCTCAGCTCTGTTCCCTCACTCTCCTGGAGATAGAGAGATGTGCTACTGCCCTGAGGGAGCAGGCAGCAGGAAAAGGAGGGGAAGCAGGAGAGTGGCCTGCTTGTAGCTCTTGCTGTGAGTGGGCAGAAAAGACCTCTCAGTTTTCTTGTCCAGGTTCAAGCAAAGGGATGGGACAGGACAGAGACAGTGGAGTCAAGATGTGAAGGGCACAGGTTGGTATCACAGACATCTCCAGGTACCTTTAGCACCTGGTGGTTTAGCATCTTGTTTGGTATCAAGAATTATGAGTTACGTGCCTGCTACCACAGCAAAGCATCACCCTCCAAAAGTATATTCTCTGCAGAATCACAAGGGGGACGTGGCCGGGCAAATGTCTTTATTAATTATTTATTCATTAGGCCATATGTACTGAGCAGAATGCTGAACTGCATTTGTGGAAGCTGGTTTGAGAAAGCAAGGGCCACTTTTATTTCTAACTATTAACTGTTAAGAGTGCAGAAGAACAGTGTTCAAATACATAACAAGTGCTGGGAAGAGAAAGGGGTAGTCTGTGCTGCACTTGAATGTCAAAGCAGTAAATTTTTGCGAGTATCCCTGAGGGATTTAAAAGATGTGTAGATGTGGCACTTGGGGACATGGATTTATGGTGGGTTTGTCAGTTCTGGGTGACCAGTTGGGCTCGATGATCTCAAAGGACTTTTCCAACCTAAATGATTCTGTGATCATTTTCCAAGAAGGATGTGGGTTGTGAAGGAACACAAAGACAAGCAAACTAGAGATGGATTGTCTTGTAATTCTGAGAGCTGATCCTGTGAAATCAACCAATAATTTGCTATAAGAACCAAAGAAATCATCTTGGCTCTACTTTGATCACTTGACTCTACTATGATCACTCCTTAAAGATGGACTTAGATTTAGCCCCTTAATGTAGCTGGACACAAAGCATAGGCCTTGATGGTAGCTCCTTTCTGACCTAGAACTCTGTCTATGTGCCATATGTGGTTGCACAACTGTCAGAAATGACAGAACCTGGAGATTACTCTGCATGGGGCTCTGAAAGGATTAAACACACCACTATCCCCCCTCCTAATGGCATATAACTGGAGAAAGGTTTCCATTTTATCTGCCTCCTCCCTTGACTGGTAGATAATGTAATTGTTCTGACCAGTCAGTCGTGCCTTGTACTGTAGTGCAGATTTCCCTCCATTGCCTGAAGGATCAGTTTGGACTCTGAGAACCCCTCACCAGTGGCTGTGTTTTGCTGCACTTCCCAGTAGAGGGTAGTTCACCATTGATTTGACTCTTCTTTCCTTCGGGAAGTCTTTCCCTAGGTTTTGTGCTTATTTCCTAAGCAGGCAGGATTAAAGGGAAGACACCAAAAAAATTGTTTCAAAAACATTGACAATTGATTCTTAAAACGGAAGACCTTGCAGTTTGTCTGCATCGGTGGACATACACTTGAAAAAAATGATACAGCTCAAACTTGCGATCATTTCAAATAAAAGAATATCTAAAATTCTCTGAGATTTGCTGCCTGAGAATATCACCATATGATATAAAGAATGTCAAATGCTTTGCACTGGCAATTGTGAACCATGAATGACACATCTGACATATTGACTGCTTCATTTTCCCTCCACCCACAAACCCAGAGTGGAATTCATGCACAAACATAACATGCCTTTTATTTCCTGAAACTACGCAATCCTGTAAGTACGAAAACAACAATAAATGCAAAGTCAAGAAGCACTTGGTTAAATTAACTCGACCTCTTTTCCTTGTTTCAGATGTTTCATTAGTCCCACTGACCTCCTGGCACTACCTGAGGGTAGAAATGCTGTCAAACAGCATCAGCCACTTATTGGACAATGCAGGGAAGCAGATTGCCTGTAATTATATGTGGCATTGGAATAGTAAGTCCTTAATCACCTGCTAGATTATAATGGACATATTGAGAACAATGGGCTGGTTTATCTTTACAAAGTCTGATCATTTTTCTAATAGCACAATATCAATCATGGAAGAATTACTTTTTCTGGTGTTTTCCCTCTTAAACTAAAAATTTTAAATATAGTGAACCAACAAGTCACATATAAAGCAAATTCAAGAAACCAAATTTTCAGTGTCATGAAATCCTGTCAAGAAGGTGATTTAACTGAAAATAAAACTAATAATTCTGACTCTTGGCCTACTTAAACCCCTGAGACTTCAGTTTAGTTATATGTTAAAACTGGTTCCTGAAAGATTCTTACACTCATTTTGACATCTAATGGCATGAAGAATTGAAGTGGAAAGGTATATTAAAAAAAAAGTTTTTTCTTGTCCAGAGGAAAGTTTCATCCTCATTCTTTAAGGAGAAATGTGACTTTGGATATTGGTTTTATATAGTCACATTTAATGGTCCACTCTGACTTTGGAAAGCAAAGAATACCTATGACAAAATTTGAGCACTGCTGTTTTTCTGAGGTTGCATTAATTTCTCTAGAGAATGACTGCATCTAAATGATGGTGGTCAGGTGTTGTCAGGATGCTTATGGTTTTTAGGTTTCCTTAGACTATGGAAATACTCTAAACTGAGTAAATAATATGATGAAATTTATTCTGCAAAGTCAAATTATACCAAGCCTGTAGTAGAGAATTTTATATGTTTTTAGTAATCTCTTGTAGTCTTTGGTCTCATGTGGTAGCTCTCTTTCCCTTTCAAAACATTCCTAAGAGGTTACTTGTCTTGCTCCTCCTCAGTTATATGTAATTCCTCAGGAGGTGCACAAACTTCCTCACAAAGCAGCATTAGGGAAGAAATCAAAATGGTTTCATTCACTGAACAGAACAGGTGCAATCATGGAACATGAATTTGAGACAATGGGAATTAGTCTTAAACTGAGAGAATTCCAAAATGTCCTCTGAGTACTCAGCTCCTTGGTTACTTTGTTAGGGGTGGCTTTGAGAAACTTTTTCAACTCAAGATCACTGAGGACAGAAGTTTCCTGATAAAGTGCTTCAGTTTGCTGGCTAATAGGTCCGATTTGGTTAAAAATGTGCAGTTAAAGTGTCTTCTGCAAGTCTGTGCAGAAATAATGAGGCATTTATGTGTCCATTAATTATAGATTGAAACTATATCTCGGATTGGAAAGTGTCTTTCTCCTTGTAATGTAGCCTGTGGGCTGTGGGGCTCCTCTCAGAGCTACAGCAATGCAGAAAACCACTTTGCTTTCCTATATGGACACTGTACTCCATAATTAGCAGAAATTTTCTGTTTGTAGTAAGTTTATGTTGATATAATAGCATATAGGAATGAAGATTTCTACCTTTTGGTAAAGCAAAAATACCACAGATGAGCCACTGAGCTCAGCACATGGGAAAATGTGCAGTGGCTTCGTTGTTCTTTCAGCCTGCTGCTTTCTTTGCAGATATGGTGCAGTTGCAGCAGTGTGGTAGTATAATAAAATTATTCAGGTTGTGTAATCTAATGATTAGAAAAAATTTCTTAAAGCTTTTTGGTATTCCTGATACTTTCCTCCACACATATGTTTAATATTTCATCAAAAAGAGAAACAAAAAGTTTGTATTATACTTGAAAAGAGAGTAAGGAACGGAGTTAGCCCTTTTCAACTATCTAGAGTAAAAATTGTGTGTTTCAAGCTCTTTTTGAAGTTGGATCTTTCAAAATCTAATTTTATAAGTGCTCATCTCTGTTAATTGGGTAGGTACATACCTATGCAGTGGAATGCAATATATGAGAGAATTATAGGAAGAAGCAAATTATGGATAAATCAATGAACCTTTGGGATTTTAAACACTGAAGGTGAATATCCCTGGTTTTTCTTCTCATTACCTACTTTTAATGTTTTATTTCTTAATCTGTAAGCTAGTTGTGTGCAGAAGGAGATAATAACATCGTCATAAATCGATTTGTTTCAACTTTTCAAAAAAAAAAATAATTCAGATTGTTCTTAAAAATCTGCAAAAAAAAAATAAGGCAAAATCTGTTTTCACTGAATTGTAATATGGTACAGGAGAGTTAGTCCAGAACAAAGTGTGATCTTTAAGGTCTGAGATGTGGGGGAATCTCATTAATGAAAACAGGACTTCACCTTTCTTGGGTTCTGTGTGAGTCACTGATTTCTGAGGTTGTGGGTGTGTTTAGCCTTCCTCAGACATCCAGCTGGAAGATTCACACAGGGAATGCCGTGCCCTGGGTATTGTCCAAACTGGCACAGTTCTCAGCACTGTCTCTGAAGGGCTGCAGTGGAACACTCTGTTACAGCAGGTGTGCCACAGGGTTCTCTTTGGGGATGTCTTCAAGGCTTCTTCAAGGCTTTAATGATATTAGTTTTCAAATTACATAAGCAAAATATCAGGTCATTTCTATGAGGAAGATAATGGATCTGTAGGGAGTTCTCTAAAGAGACTCTGAGGATGCTGAACTTCCTCTCTAACGGATGGTCTTCCTGCACCAGGCTTTTCTGGTCCTGTCCTAACTCATAGAGGCTACTTGGAAGAAAATATCCTCTTCCCTTAAGGCTGGCTGAATGCAGCAAAGTTGAGTGTTAAGTTGGGAAAAAAAACCTGAGTTACACCTTTAAGAAATAGTGTTAATATTGTGTTAGACTCCAGATGCTCTTTATCATATAATCGTTATCATAAAAAGTCTTAATGTAAAAGATCCTAATAGAGTCCCACAGTGTCTCAGGAGCAACCTGGATTGGCCTTTGCATTTAAATTAGAGAATAATTAGATCCAGGAGGAGAAAAAATGGTGGAGTGCATTCTGCTTTTCTCTTCTAAGGGAAACAGACACACAGTCCCAAAACTATTAAGTAAGCATTGTGAGAGCATGGAATGCATTTGACTGCATGGAAAGAAAACTATGTATATCAGTATAAACGTGCTGCATTGTCCTTTATCTATTCAAATGCTCTCTTTAACAGTTAAGTTACAGTTAATCTCAAAATGATATGACAAAACCACCACTGAAACTTCTACTGCTCTTCTACTGCCAGTGTCTTCAGGAAGTACTATAAAAAGGCAGACAAAGGTCCTGAGTTTTCCTAGAAAAACTGATACTGCTGCCTGCCTAATTTGAGATTACAGACAATATTTGTTAGTTTGCAGTGGTTCTGATTTCTTTTTAATATTGTATGTGATCTTTGAGTCCTTAAGCATGAAATGCTGAATTGCTTGAAGCCAGCACAAAAAAATTTATCAATTTTGATGTTTTTCCGTAATTCCTTACAAAATCATGTCCATTAGTCTTGGCTAATGCCATCCATTTACTGAAGCCCTGCTGACATCTATTGCCTTATCATTCCTGTCTGACACACCTACTGCACATGAGGAGAGGGGCTAAAATGTGGCCTGTGGCAGGAGAAGGGCTCAGCCCTGCTCCCTCTTTGCACTGACTCCTGAAATAGGGACTAACATGCTGAAGGCGAATGATGCTAAATCCAAGTCTCTGTCTTAGTGCAGAGTGTGCCACTCTGACATAGTTGTTCTGGACTCTGATGATGTACTTGGCTAAAAAATAGTGTTGAAAAGACTTGATGGGGCATATAAAGGATGCTCTGTGCAACAGGTTGTCAAAGAAATTTTGCCAGGCCCCTTGCACATAGACCCAGCACATTTCTAGTGACCACAGTTGTAATAAAATCAAAATGCGAGGTGCAGGTCCCTTGGCACAGCTGACAATTCCCTATATGTTTCCCTATTGCTCCGTGGAGAACCTGCTCAGCCTTTCCTGAGGTAGGCAGCTACAGGAGGGAGGCTTAAATATTTATGGCATCCTAAAGCATGGAAAAATTACTGCCTGTATCACCATCTGTAGCGTATTTCAAGGAGGCAAAACACAGAATGACAATATACAGTGTGGCACATGTTGTGTGGTAATGAGTATTGGAAGAGTTTGTGTTTGAAGGTAGAATGGAGGGCTCATGCAGAGGTTGTTACCACTGTGTTTTGTAAATGTCTCTCTCTTTGTTCTTTTAGAAGTGCTAATACTTTTAAACATTCACTGGCTTTCCTGAAGGTTGGGAAATAGTTGAGTGTAGTCATCTGGAGCTGAAATATTTCCTATTACTTACCTGTAAGAGATTTATTTAGACATCCTCGCTGTAGTGAGAAAATAGCTTGTGTATGTGCCCTTAAAAAAAGCCGTCCACAGAGAATATACCTATCTTTGTATGACAGATAAATAGTTCCATCAGGATGAAGTTGAGGTTAACCTTGTATTATAATGTTTTCGTTATTCAAGCTTGTGGTTTAAGCCAAGCAAACTCCTGAAAAACCTCTTGAGAGTGGAAAAGTTTTTATCCAGTGCAGTTTTCTGTTCTGGGGCGGGGTCTCTGGTTGCCCACAGAGATGGCTGAATATCTCCTTTTCTGCAGGGCTTCTACCTGAAGTCTGTGGAATGGAAGGTGGGAGGTGACACTGAATAGCTGTTCTGTTGGGTGTGGTAGAGTTTGGGAAGAAAATTAAATGGGTCCTCAGGCTGCCTCTTGCACAGCTCTCTGGACAGTTCTCTGGACTGCTGGGACTGTGTTTGAAATCTTGAAGTTGAACCTTCTCCCTCTGATTCATCTTCTTACATTTCCTGGGGGTTCCATGAGCAGGGAGCACTGTAACAGATGAATGTGCTCCCTGAGCTTCTGGGCACTTTGTTGGGTTGACAGAAGTTTTCATTTGAAGCACATTTCTATAAAGTGGAAAAAGTCAGGAGCACCATATTTGACAGTTTTCTCTCATGCTACCATTTTCTTCAAATGAAATATGACAACGCAGTAGTTGCAGTAATTACAGTAATTGACATCAGAGAGTTCAAGATGAAAGTGTAATTAGCTGCTTTATGCGAGGGAGATCACCACCATCTCCCTATTTCCATATTTCCATGGCCTTCAAAGGTATATTACAGTGGACTGTAAAGCAAAGGGGTTTTACCTGAATTCTGAACACAGTTTACAAAGGCTGACTTGTGAATTTAGAAACAAAATCAAGCTGCCATAAGAAGAAAACACATTGTCTTTTTTCCTAACCAGGAGAAGTTGTCATGTTGGTGCTCTTGCAGAGCCAGAGCGTGATGAGAGGAGTTGTAATTGGCAGAGAGATAATTCATTTGAAAATGTCTCTTTTACTAAGGAATTGCAGGTAATTTCAAGAGAATAAATTAGATGTCATAAAGAATCTTTACTGATGTCTTTTCAAACTTTCTGTGGGAGAAGGAGAGGGCAAATAGTCTATTGAGAATTTTTATATAAGCTGTGAACAAAACACATAAAGCTCTAATTGTTAGGAAGCCACTGTGCTCTAAACGGTTCACATATAATAGGATCATTTCTATGCAGCTTCAATAGGATGTTCTTCCATTTTCTAGAAAAGAGACTCATAGCATAGCAGAAGTTTTGTGGGTTTTGTCTACAAAATATTTTTCTAAAGAAAAACGGTAATAGAAACCTACTCCCAGGTGATTTACCCAATTGTTAATTAGTTGCAAAAGGAAAATAGATACCTCTGACATAGGCAGTAGTAGAAAATCTTTAATTTTATAAAGCTAAATAGGGAAAAATCTGATGAAACAAGGTTATTAGAGACGTGTACAGTTTTGGAAGGTCAAGACAGGATGAATATCCCTTTTCACTTTTGGTTAATTGCTGAAAGCCCAAAATAGACACCCAAAACAAAGTGTGAGATAGTTTCAGGTCTTTTACTCAGAACTTCTACATAGAGAAGACCTCCTGACCTATAAATTGTAATTAAAATCCCTTGGCTGTTTATACACAGTTTTTTATTAGGTAATGCAATACACTTACAGAATATCTTCATCCTCAGAGGGGTTCAAAACTTATCTGGAGCAATAGTGAAGTTATCCCTGTTTTGAGCAGGAGTTGGGAAGTTGGGATCATAACGACATCTTGACGGTCCCCTCCAGTCTGAGTTATGTTATGATTCTCTGGTAACTTTAGTATTCTCTTGATTCAAGGTCAAGGTACTGTTGTCTAAATTTAGATTTTAGAGTGACATTTGTCATTTTTGTGATCCATGATGGCTAACCAGGTGATCCTGAGGAGCCACTTGCTAAGAAAAATGTGTTAGAATAACCACTAGGAGCCCAAACTTGCTTATGTCCATAATGGAATTAATCCGTATTTGGAAAGACATTCCTTGCACTAAGTGACACTTGAAGTGCTGCTTTATTCTTGGATGTGGCCATGAGGAAAAAAAATGTGTGAAAAGACCAGGTGAAAATTCTGATGATGCTTTAGCTATGATAACCTATGTTCATCTTAACTCTCAATAAATTGACACAGCTATTGACCAAATGACCCTCTTTTAGAAGTATTGCCAATGATTTGCAATACAATCATATCATTGTTTTTCAACTGTCTGAGCGCTACTGTATATTTTTTCCCCTCCTTACTTGTCCTGTGGGTGCATAACTTACAGGTTATTATATTCCCTTGCTGTTTTTTTTTGTTTGTTTGTTTTAAAATTTTTTATGTGTAAGGAAATTGTTTTTATCAGACCAGATTAATTGTTATTGAGAAAGCATGTGTATACTATGGCATGCCAAGCACTCTCATGTCAAGAGCACTTTTTAAATTTTATTATAAATCATAGTACCACGTAAACTCAAGTTATTATTTATTTAACTTCTTTTGCAGATGCTATTTTCCTCCACAGTAATTCTGTTTCAAAAAAGCAAACAAACAAGAATAAAAGCCCTGGCTTAAAAATACTAGATAATAAATTTCCCTTTTAAAATTGCAATAAAAAAAATAAAACCCTTGGCAATCTAGACCTTCAAGCTGATACCAACTGAGTTTCTGGCAGCGTTGCTCAGTGATTTTTGGCTTTGACTGTATGAAACTCATGGAGAAAGCTACAGCTCCTGGCAGGATCCTCTGTAGACTGAGGGCCAGGATCAACACCCTCCCAAGCAGCTATGCCTGAGCTGCAGGAACGCTTCAGTGTGTTAGCATTGGGAGGGGCAAAAGCAGTTGCAGACTCTGTGATGAAGTACTTCTGTCAGAAGCAAGTATGTATTGATTACCTAGATAGGAATATGAAGCAGCAAAACCAACTCCACTTAATGGATCCATTTAATCCATTTTCTGGGTACTCTAGAGAGACCCCGAACTCTGGGGCAGTGTAATGTGCTGCTGCACACAAGAGCTCTGCGGTGGAGGAAGTTCTGTGTATGAAAGATTTCTACACTTGAAAATTGGCTCAATTCTGTGTTGGAGTGAAACAACAAATCCTTGAAGTTGTACCAGAAAACCTCCAAACTGAACTGTAAACCCACTCAACAAAATCAGAGTAAGAGAAATACACTTATACCCCTTCAATCCTCCCACTCTTCCCAAGGATCCTTTGATAGATTTCATTCAGTTTGAGCATTTTCATTTTGACTTTTAAGGTTCATTGTGCATTACCCTCAGTACAAGGTCTTTTAAAAATGAATAGCAGAAGTAGGTCCTTCAGTCAGATCAAAACAAGATGCTTTGGACGTCTTGAAATTGTCTGCATCTTTTCTGTAAGAGAAATTCAGTTAATGCTTTGATTTTGAAGGAACTTGGCATTATGTTATGATATGGTTTGAGCAAAGTCTGTCTGGTCAACTTGTCTGAGATATTTTTAAGTGGCAGTTTAAGAGATGTTGGCATGAGATGGTTTCTAGGTAAATGTCACCAGAGCCAGGATGTTACCTCTTAGTGCACAAAACCTGTTCTCTTTCTCAGCTCACTGACATAAGATGGCACAGTGTGCACAGAGGGTTGAGTACCAAAGCAAGTGATGTCTGTTGCCCCTTGTGTCTGACTCTAGGTGACAGATGACTTTCCATGGGACTTGAGTGCTGACCCATTTTCATGTGTGGGGAAAGGTGGATTTTTGTGCGTGGTGTAGAGCCAGGGGAAGTTAAATCCCAATGAGCTTTCACATCTCTACTTGTTTTGTTTACTTCACACCTAAGTTTGCTTCCACTGCTGAGGAGAACCTTACCTCCTCGCTACTCCTGTGGGCATCAACAAAACCAGTTACAGTAATACAAATACTGCTCAGAATTACCTACCCTTTCTGAAAACTTATGCCATCAAATGCTGTGATTTTATTACTTCTGATTCTGGTGTGAAGTCTTGAGTATTCTTGATACTCAAAGTCCACACAAACCAAACCACAAATTAAATATTGTTTTTGTGTATAACCCCCCCTTAGATATTATGTGGGTCATCAATGGTTTAAAAGCTCCACAATATATATTTGGTTTACATGTACTCTTTCTTTGCTTCCTGTTTTGCTGTGTAGCTCATATGCTCAAGTTTCCCTGTTATTGTGGTGTTATTTTTCAGGATGACCAGGGGAGCCTCATCAGCTTGAACTGAACCATTATATACATGACACCCCCCTATGGTGTTCCTTTCTGAGGAAACACAAGTGATTCTCACACTGGAAGCAAAATATTTTCAGCTTCCTGAGTGCTGAGTGCAGCACTGTGTAGGGAGGGCACTGCCCATTTGTAGTGGGGTGCAGAGGCTCTGTGCCCCCAAATTAACCCCAACTTTCAAGGGGATGCTTTAGCAGCCCTCACAGCTGGCAGTACCAAACCAGAGCGGCTGTGCCACGAGGCACTCTGTGCAAGTCTGAAAGGGATTAGCTTCAGTGACTTCCATTTTCTCCTTTCTGAATGGATGAACATGGTAAAGTAGTTATTTCCTGTGGTTCCATATTATACACAATTATGACACTTGTTGTTATTTTTTTCCCCTGGAAAAACCTACACAGCTTGCTGGGATTTTTTTGTTGGTTTGCTTGAGTTTTTTTCTTTGTTTTTCCTACACCTCATAATGTTGTGTGACAGAGGCTTTTATGACTCTGAAGAGTTTACAGGTTCCCAAGATTCAAATTCCTTCTGCCCAGGAAAATGTTCACATGTGCTGTGACAGAAATGAACTTGCAGATATTTTGGTCCTATTCTGTAAGTCTTAAGTCAGCTACGATGTAGTCACAAGTTTAGTATGTTTAAAGACTCAGTTTTTTGTCTAAAGTCATATCCAAATCTGGGTATCTCGTAGTCAGGCAGTGACAGGTCTTTCCACAGACAGCATTTGGTGTTGCTTTTTTTGGTCACAGAAGGAAAGATGATGAGGAAATGGTCTTGCTCAGGTACCCCAGTTTGACACAGTGATTAACCATCTAGCTTGGAAGAGCTCACTTTGTCTCATCTCTGAATCTTGGTCTCAGTTATTTTCTTTAGGCCTTCTCCCAAAAACACAATAGGAACAAACCAGGCAACTAAATAGCTTCAAAAACTGTGGCATCACTCAAGCATTTGTGGCCGTATCTACAGGGATTTAATTGTTCCTTCCACAAAGTCTAAAAGAGGATTTCACCAATCCATTGACATCAGCTGGGTCTAACAGCTTGGGTCTAACAGCTTAGCCCTCACAGCATAGCAAATGTATGGAGCTACATCAAAGACATAACACTGTCCTTTGATTTGGGTTTAGCTATTTCCATTTTTGAAACAAATGTTCCCCACATAGCACATTGCTGATTGCTGAGATGTGTTGAGCCTAATGCAAGTTGGGGATGAATAACACCAACAGGAAAGAGGAGTTTTTGTCTGATTTGTTTCCTCATGCAGGTTAGAGCACTGCAGAGTCCAATTGCTTTTGGAGAAAAATTATTGGGAAAAAGCCGATCTCAGCAAGAAACACGTAATGGGATTTTGTTGAGGATTTTGTTTCATCATTAGGTGAAATGCTCCCACCTCTTCATTTCATAGATATTCCACTTCTGGCCTTGATATTTGCTGTATGAGTTGTGGCTCAGGTGGCAATGCATTTCCACAAGGAGACAAGGTGATAACTCTTCTGACTGGTTATCGCTTTTTCAAGAATAAATCTGGAGGGATGGATGCGAAAAAATATCGCTGGATCAATGGCAATCCAGACAGAAATGGGAGCCGCTGCAGACAAGGGTGCTTTTTTGTTTTCTTTTCTTTTGGCAAACATGGTCTTTCATATTCATTGTAGATTGTGCAGGGCATGTGAAATGAAATGCAAAGATGAAATAAGGGAAAAAAAAATGTACAGTCTATGAAAGTTGAATTTGGAATTATAGTGGCTCATAAAAGCTGCAATAAAGACCAGGGCTCTGGTACAAAAACACAGGAAGGAACTGTCTTTTTCCTGAAGAGATTTTAATATTGGATCCCAATACCACACCACTCCTGACCTTAATACATACAATATTGAAGGAATCAGAACTCTGGGACTCTGGATTGCAATCTTTATTGCCAGAATCCTACACCTCTTGAAGTTAATGTAAGTGTATAGTGTAAAGAGTTAAAGTTCACAGAACTTGTGTGTGCAACTGAGGCTACAAACAAAGTGTATGGACAAAAGGACTGGCATTGCATACTGAAGCAGCAAATCAGCTGATATGATCTCAAGTTCATTTCTTTTTTCTCTGTCACTAGTATGAATATTTGCCTTTTCAAGCTTTTAATGCTTGCACTGCTCCATTTTGTTCTGGCATCTCATTTTTTTTATTATTAGTTATTTTGAGGCAGAAACTCAGAGTTTTACAATCTGCTTGGTTTGGGGAAAAACTTGGTAATGGAATCAGCTGTCTAGATTGAAGTACTTTGGTTTCAAAACCCAAATAAAAGATTACCCTACCAAGATTTAATAATGCAACTCTTCACAAAAAAAAAAGTCATTATTGGCCTGTTTATCCACAGAAAAGTAGTTAAATAATTTCTTCTTGATTTTTTTTTCTTCCTCTTTGCATGCAATTTGTTTGATGTTGTTCTTGCACTTCTTTGTTTTCTGTTATGTTAAAACCAAACAATAACCAGAAGATCTCTACCTCACTGGGTTTTAACTCCTAACATTCTGCCTGTTTCAGATGGTAACAGGTTCCTTTCTTTAGCTTGAGGCTCATATTTTTCATTAATTTTTTTCTTAACTAACACTATGTTTGGTGACACTGATGTTTGATCTAGCCTGTGTCTCTGGGCTGTACAGTTGTGGTGCCTCTCTTTGCACAGGTGAATTGAGTGTATACAGGTGTAATTCACATGATATGAAAATTGTTAAAACCCCTAAATCCCTTCCTTGATATGTCTTGTCAGTAAAAGCTGCACATTGCAGGCCTCAGTAAGAATGCCTTTCTTCTGTTCTTTGTCGTGGTATTGGGACCAGGCTGCAGCCAAGGTTGCCAAGTGGCCACTGGCAGGACCCCCAGACTGCAGCTGTTCAGAGAGGGAAACATCTTGCCTTTGCTTGCTCTGTTGTTTTGGTGCTGCAGAGCCCACAGTGCAGAGCGTCCTTGCAAGCAGAGCACCAGCACACACGGGCAAGACTGAAGCAACAGAGCAGAGCTGGGAACAGGGAATACATTTGATGTAAAACTCAGTTGCCTCAGATGTGTTGGTATTGGTGCCTTTTAATACAAGTAGCTGGGGAGCACGTGGAAGGCGAGTTGCAGGCAGGGGAAAGCCATCAAGCAGAGCCTGTAGGAGCTGCACCTGCTCGTGCTGTTCATCAGCCTTTGAAGGCTCCAGGAGAGGAGCTCCAACCTCGTGGTGCTGGTTGGAATTGGGCAATGTGAGCAGATGTTACCCCCTACCTTACAAAGAGGGGATTATGAATCTGACAAGGCTGGGCACATGGGATAGAATAATCTTGTGAAAGACCATTATCTGCTTTCCTAACAGAGAGGCAATGGCTACATTTTTTTTTGGTATTTTTTTTTTAAATCACTTTAAGCAGCTGTTGAATTTTTTAAATAAGCCTTCATGTACACTGCAGCCTGTTTGACAGCTCTAAACAATGTAAAGTAAAAAAAATCAAGGTAAATGAATTGTCTTCAAGTAGCACTTGAACTATTGGTGTGTTTCAGAACATGACTTCTTTTGCCTGTGGATTTGTACTTTTTTACCCTCTGCACAAAATTAGTTTTGATGCTGGGAGAGATCACATAAAAATAACATGCAGAATAGTTCTCTGTAGGCTCTCAGGTGTTGCTGCTGACAGGATGAAGTGTTCTGTGGGAGCTGAATGCTCTTAGTAAACAAGGCTGCTCTCATACCTGGAGATCTGGTTCTTTCTGTGCAGGAAAGAGGAGAATCTTGTGAGTGCTACTGGAGAAGTTGTCAAGGCGCAGCCTGGGGCTCCAGGGCAATGGGACTTGTGACGTTCCAGGCTGTTAACAGGAGCCGATTTTTTATCTTGTGATGAAAAGGGATAAATTGCAGATTATAAAATATAGGAACAACAAAGCATACTAAATTGCTTGTCTTAGATTTAGTTGCTTTTAAACTTTATCCATTTTTTCTTAGATCCTGTTGCATAAAACCTAGTTCTATTGTTAGCTCAGTTGACTCCTGCTAATATTACTTTCATGGTATTTCTATTTCCTTTATAAAGGCCTTCAGAAGCAGGTTCCACAAAATTGTTAGTACCCTTTTACACAGGAGATGAGGGAGGAAGGCAGTTGTTACATACCCAGCTGTTTTTGGTTATAATTAACAGATCTGTGCACTAAATCCCATGTCCTTCAAGTCTTTGCTTAATAGTCCAAGGATTAATCTTGAAATAACTGGAATTTGCTGAGATTGCACCAAAGCAGTTGTAATTCACAGAGATGTGTTCAATATTAAAGCTTTTTGGCTGTGGTAAGCCTGCTAACCTAACTGGACATGTAAAGCTTATTTTAACACCTAACAAACAAAAACACACCAAAAAAACAGCCTCGGGCCCTGGTTGGACCTGCATGGTGGGGGCTCCAGCCTCATTTAAGGAGTTCTGGGGTTTCCTTCCTGCACCTTTCACTTGACATGGCATTTCCTACAGGAGCTTTCCTCTTCCCATCTGCCCATATTGCCCGTCTCTCTCAGCAAGCTGATATCTTGTGGTGTTGTCTGATTTTCTTGGTCTCAGACTCATCAAGTGGAATGCTGGCCACTGGTGGGAATAGGCAACTCCTGTGAAGAGCCAGCTTGTGTTTTTCCACAGGTGTGAGATGAGGTTAGTGGGGTCAGCACACATTCTGCATTTCTGTGATGAAAGCTGCTTCTATGAAAACAATTTTTGAGGTTAGTTTTGGTCTGATGTCAGTGTCATTAATGGAAGAACTCAAATTTTTGCTTAGGAGATTGGCTGATTTACAGGCAGGTACCCTTCCAGAGCTCCCTTGCTTTGTGACAGACTTGCTTACCTAGTTACATGATTTACCCCTCTATAACAGGGCCGTCTCTTTAAACATGTGGTGACAAGTAGATTTATAAGACTCCAAACTGTGTAGGAATTGTACAGCTGTTAAGTGGAGTTTGTGAAAATTTGTGGAGGGAGTAACCCCTCTAAGATGCTTTAGTTTCAGTTTCTTTTATTGCACAAATGGAATTTGTGTAATAAATGATTTCTACTGGTAGGGATATCTGTGTGAATTTTTGTAATTTTCTGTCTCTGGCTATTTTTTGGAAGGGGAAAAATACAGAAGTGAGAACAGAAGAGCAAAAATAGAAGGAGAAAGATAAAGAGAGAAAACAAGGCACATATGTTCTAATCCACGTTGTAAACTTGAGAGGTTTGGCATTGCTGTAGGTAATAATTCAGGAATTATTTTCACTGGACAGAGAGAGAAGGAAGCCATCACTCCTCTTAAGTTCTGCCATCCAAAAAAACCCCAAAACAACACATTCCCACTTCATGCTCTGGATTGTGCCTTAAGATGTGCTGTGCCCTGAACTGTACACATAGGTAAATAAGAGAGGATGACAACAGGTCAAAATCTAAAGGAACTTCACTGAATCCATAGTGGATTGGGAAAAGTACCAAGGTCCAAACAGCTACCCACGTATTTCTGTACTGATTCTTCTTTGGTAGAAGATGAGGTAAAAGACATACCTAAAAAGCAGCTGCCATCTATCATTCTTGTCAAGGGTATTGCTTGTTGAGAGTTCTGAACACTGCAAACAGTGCAAGTGTGAGAATGGCTCCTGCTTCTTCTGACACAATTTTTGACTCACTGATTTGTATACACTGTGTGGGAGTACATGTGTTTGCTTGTAAAAATGATGAATGGGCCTCTAACTCAGCAAAGAAAACTTCACTTTAATCCTGATGTTGTAAAACTACAGCAGGCATAGATTTCTACCACCCTTAACACTAAGAAGAGCCATATTTGCTACATCCGCTGGGTATGAATTGTAGTTCTTCGGTGGGTTGGCAGTGCTTTGAAATCCTGATGTGGATGCAGTTAAACCAGTTAAACCTCCTCCTTAACAGCTGGTTTTGGGGTGGGAAATAACTTAGAAGTGCAGATCTCTACAGACTTCAGTCATATGGCCAAATTTGCCACAGAAGTCTAACCAGTTCACTGCTCTGATAATTAGGGATCCCAATACTACTCCAGTGATCTTTTGGTGGATGTCACTGCAGGGAGCTCAACAGTTTCAGGAAGTGTGTTCCAGACCACTCAATTTATCCCTCCTCTAGGTAAAACAAGCAGCCACGGTGTTATGTGTGTACTGATGTCTTCAAAAGCTTTAAAACTGGTAGACCGGAAGGAGAAGCTGAGTAATATGATGTGAGTTGATGAGTGGAAGCATGGTCCAAAGAATGAAGCAGCCACTGGGAAAATCTTCATCTTTTATTCTAGACTTGACACCACTTCTGCTTGTTATGACCTGGAGAAACTCAATTTTCTGTTGAGTATCCACCTGATGTTCCTTAAGCTTGTCCTTGTTGTAGATTCTTCCAAGGAGGGACTGTCCTGGTTCTGTGTAAAGTGCTCAGAGAAAGGAATTCAAATCATAAGCTAAGGATTTTTTGTGTAGAACTGTGCAGATCTTCCTTTTAGACAGAAAACTCAAAGCCTTAAACAGCAAACATTGAGTTGGTTTTTGTTTCTTTTATTTCCCCTATATAACTGCTTTTGGTTAAAGTGCTTGGAAAGAAAACACAAAGCTTTGTAACACAGGTGAAATATTAAACTGAAAAGTGTCTCCCAGCCAAATCCCTTAGGAATGATTCTAACAGTCTGGCCCAGCTCTGCTGTGAAAGGAGAGGTGTCCTGGGGAGTTTCATTTCCTTTTTCTCTCTGAGCACTTGGCTCCCTTCTGGTAGTTGGGTAATCCTGGTCCTTTTATTAATTGAGACCTTGCTGCTTGTACTCGAAATGGTCATAGGTAGTATTTGCTGAATGTCATCATGCTAACTTCATGGCACACTGAGGCAGCGCTTTTTAAATATATTTAAAATACCTTAAGTTCATCCATAGCACTCTTATTTATTGATCTTAAAATTCCAATAAGGTACTCAAACAAAATTCCAGTTCTCATAAGGTTTAGTGCTTTGCTAAACATCAGGGCCTTGAATCTCCCAAATGTTCTTGTTGGTACCAAGTAAGGCTTGGCACTTGAGATTTAAATCAATCCCTATTTACAAGGAGTACAATGCCTCATTTCTTGTCCTTCTTTTCATTTTAGAAGCTCATGCAACACTTTTTTCCTTCTAGTATATGTTTATCAAGTCTAATATGAGTCAAATGCAATAGTTGAATACAGTTCTTATTATGCTAATAAAGGCAAAACAGTCGCTTCTCATTAAACTGTGGGGTGACCTCGGATCAGAGTTGTTATGGGCTGCTCAGATGCATTTGCCAGTTTTATCCACAACTGCCTCTCCCCAGGTTGCCCTGAAGTGCCCAGTGCTGGGCATCGCTACTGCAGAGAGCAGTGCCCTTGTTCCGCCGGGCCGCGTGGCCATGGGGGAAACACCAATTAGGTGTTGTTTGATACCCCTCTGTTTCCAGATGGCCTTATTAGTCCAATATTACTTGATTTAGCAAATGCAGCCCCAGTACTTTAGTTAATACCACTGAATCTGGTTTTTAAATCCTAGAGGGTTCTAGAAATACCCTGTTATTTCTTCTGCATATTTTCCAATCGCACCTAAAACTGGTTTTGCACATAGCATTGATAAGATTAGGTTACAATTAACTGTCTTGCTGCATTTTGATTGTGTCTGTGTGAGGGGAAAAATATTTCTGTTTATGAATGTGTTGACTAGTTGTGCTTCTGTGCTTGACATGCAACAGTCCTTAGTGACTTAGAGTGTGATTTTAGTGATTCCACCATTTTTGATATATTTAGGCTTCCTGTAGCAATGCCACACACACAAACACTAGGGAAACAGATTTCAGTAATCTTTTCTGCCCTACCCTCAGAACAATAGAAGAGCCAGCAATAGATCTTATGAATCAGTAGGCAGGAAATGTATTTTCCCTTTCCCTCCTCTCTCCCCTCCCTCCAAGACAATCTGTTTTTTTTAAAAAAACCATTTGTTGTTTACTAAATTTTTAGAATTTTTTTCCAACCTATTTGCTTCATGAAAACCATTTTATTTAACCCCGAGGATTTTAAACTCCACTCTTCAGGGATTTTTCTCTGGTTCTACTGAGAATTTAGAAAAGATCCACTCTGAGGGAGGATTATCTGCTATCTGTCTAATACAGATTTTGCTGCCTCTCCCAAAGTATTTAGTGCTGAGGGCTGTAAGAGCCATCCTATTGGAATAGATGGGCTTCAGGTCCAATCCAGAAGAAGTGCCTATATTCTAATTTCCTTCTGTGTGTTGCACAGCCTCATCTTCTCCTTGAATTTCCTAATCAGGATAATGAGAAGAGCCTTGTAAGGAAGACATAGTCTCAATTAGTGTATGACTGCAAGTCCTTTTGTGGGAAGGCTTAGGGTGGGGACAGAAAGGTGCAGGAGCCAAATAATTGCCCTTAGTTCTAATGAGTGTTCCTCAGGTCTGAGCCTTAAATGCTGTGCCCAGCCCTCTGCATGCCCTGGCCCTCTGGCTGCCCTAGAGGAGTGAGGTGTTAAGGACAGTGCTGAGCATTCTTTTTTTTCTTCTTCAACCAATCCAAAGCACTGATGCTCCTTTCTGAAAGAGAAAACTATTGATATTTTACAAACTATATGTACCTGACACTTCAGTGGCCTCTTGTGTTAAAAGCAGTCATCCTTTTCCCAAAATACAGAAGTGCAACTCACTGTCAGCGTGTCGGGTACTTTGTTCTCTGTGCTGTAAGAAGGCTGCCTACTAAGCTGGAGGCTTGGTTAAAGGGTTGACTCTTCCCTTTCTTGTTACTGAGAGTAACTCTTCAGAGATGCTCTGAATGGGACAGGATGGTTGAAATTAGGGTAATAATAGAAATCTGGGGGTTGACATGAAATTTTGCCTTGTTCTGTTTATTATGCCTCGATGCTTGTGATTTCTGGGCTTCCTTTTTCTCCAATTTCCAAGATGTGTTTCTATTTGTGTCTTAAACTTATTGGTCTTGAAAACTCAATAACTGCTTCTGTGAACAGTACAATCTTCCTCTACTTCCTTCAAATATTTAATCCTCTGAATGCCTGAATCCTCCTTTAATGACTTTTAACACCAGTCTTGCATATGTATGTCTCTCTGTTTAATTTAAGGTAAATATTTCAAAATGTATCAATCACCGAACTAAAAGTTAATAAAACTTTTTTTTGTTTGTTTTTTTTAAACCAGCGCTTTAAGAGTTTAAATAGTGCTGAACCCTTTAAAATCATCAGGGAATCTCATGGCTTGGGCATTCTCTAGAGCTAATGTTTTCTCCAGCTGAAAAATTGTGATGTCCTTAGTAGTCTGTTATTTTGTTGGGTAGAGGAGGGTTTGACCATTCCTGGCACGCAAGGAGATGTTTTTTCTGAGGGGATATTAATAAGATAATGCAACACTGCCACTCAGTTTAAGGGAAAAAGGAAGGTACTGCTGATGAGATGGTGTGCGGACACAGAAATATACCCCTGTTTGTCATTAGGAGGCCTGTAAATACTGCTGCCTTCAATCTTCAAGCAGTACAGTGACCACCCCTAAAGAACTGCTTCTAGTTCTGGGGTTCAGTAAGGATGAGTACATGTCATGAGATGAGATATTTGACTCTGTTAAAGAAGTGTTTGTGTCCAAAAATATTCTGGGCCACCAATGGAAAGAGGTATATGAATTTTAAACCCAGAAGGGAATGATCTCTGGTAGTACAACTCTTCATTGCATCAAGATCCTATAATTCTAAGAATATTTACTTTTCCTTTCCAGCTTATTCCCTTATTCCTCCCTTTCTGGGAGCAGATTAGGACATCTTGAGCTGAGTAGAGATGGTGCAAAGAAGAGAGAGCAGAACAAAGTCAGACACTTTTTTTTTTTTTTCCCTGAGAGAGAAAGGTCCCACAACTGATAAGACTATGGGAATTCAGCTGCTAAAGTGCTTTTCTTCTCTAATCTTTCTGACATCTGGAATTGCTGAATCCAAGAAAGATATACCAGCGCTTCTACAGACCTGTTCAATAGAGTCTGTAAATAGATAAGATTTAATTCAACTAATGGAGGAATGAAAGAAAAGGAAGTGAGGATGGTAGTTTCAGTAGACACTGCCAGTGCTGCTTGCTCTTTTTAAAATTCCTTTATCCCTCCCCTAGCAAATGCTATTACTGTAAGAAGCAGAGCTGATAGATTTACTTTCTTTGCTGTTGCAGTTTAGGAAAGTTCAAGAAGTCAGCTGTCAGATTCTGGGGGCCTTGCAGGCAAAGCAATTTCAATTTCAAAGTACAAGAGAGTGAGGTCTTGAAACAAAAGTCATCAAACACTAATAACTCCTGAGTGTCGCCAGCACTGCGAAGTGGGTGGGAAACAGTGCCTCTCTTTAAGGGGCAGAGTGTGAGAGTGAATCTTGCACTCAGTTAATTCTTTGGGGCCAGATGAGGATGACACCAGGGAACTCAGATGTGAACAAACAGGTTATTTAAGGCCACTGAAAAAAAGCCCAAAAAGCCAGGTGCACTGTGAAATATCTTACAAAGGAACAGGAGGAGTTCTGTGAGAATTCCTTAGTCTCGTTTCCAAAGCACCTCAGAAAGCAGATTGTCTTAGTCGTGTTATGGGAGAAAGGATGGTGAGCTTCAGACCAGCTCCAAGCACATGCAGTGTTCACTGTGAACTCTAAAACATGTTCACTGTGGCACTCAGATACTGTTAAATGTATGCACATCACCATAGAAATGACACACACATTTTATAATTAAACTACAGAAAATACTAAGTAGAAAAAAATAAATCTGAATTTCATCTTTGAATATTTCGAATTCCACCTGAATAACTTAACAAATTTTTCCCTCCCTCAACTATAGTGAAGTGTATTTTTCAGCAAATGAGCTACTCATCACAAAAATTGCTAAACTTTCCAGTGACCTTTAAATCTTTGTGTTGCTGCTTTCAAGGCAAGTTTTTCCAGCCTGTAGATTTACTTTGCAGATTTGTCTCTAGGTTGAGTAAACTTATTCTGTTCTCGGTTGCATCATGTTGCATTTGGCAGTATTAAAATGCATTTTTTAATTTGCAAGTGATTCAGATCCGTCTTTAAGTGTAACCTGCCTCTGCTATTTACTGATCCAAAAACAACCATAGCAACAAAAAAATTGTACCAGCAAAAAATTCATAACATGATCTTACTGTTGACAAAAATCCACAACAGTGTGGGACGAGACCTCTTGTTTGACCTAAGACTGGAAGGGGACCAACTCTTGGTTCTTATTAACACCTACCTCTGGAATCCAGTCAGGCAGTTGTTTTGTTGGTTGTCTTGTTTGTGTAATACCAGGAAAGTTCTTAATCAAAAGTGGAGTTAAAAGACAAAGTGTATGGCATCAATGTAGCTATCTCTATAAATGACCTAAAATTGCTTAAAGAAGCAGGCTAATGAAATAGTAGATTTGTGACAGAATCCTCATCCTATGAAAGCAATGCTTAGTGACTTTTTTGTTACTGTGTCCCAGATAGAACCTTTGAATGCTTTCTCTACCACTAGCCAGAGAAAGAAATTATGTACAATTCTTCAGGTAATATTTAACAGTAATAAAAAATTCTGCGATTGTCAAGAATTTCCAATTTTAGAATTTCCTCAGTTTATTTTTAGGAAAAAAAAAAAAAAGAAAACAGGAAAAAAGCAGAGAAGCAAAAAAAAAAAAAATAAAAAATTGCTAATTCAGAAACCTATGTAACTATGCTTTTAACTCATGGTGTATAACCTCTAGGTTTGTTGATACAGGAAAAAGTTTGATTTTTAGCAAGTGGTCCCTGCTAATTTTCTTTTGACAGAAGATGAGCTTCATGCCCTACATACAGCCATAAAAGACTCCTGGTTTTTATTGCAACTTGACAACTATGCCAGAAAATCCCCAAGAAAACCCCCAGATTTCTTTCATCCAAACGTGATCTTGTTGAGAATGAATTCTCTCAGATGCAGGCCCTGAGTTTGCTGCTGCTGGTGGTGTGGAAGGAGGTGGAATTCGTGATTCCCCAGAGTGATGCAGAGTTTTTGGCTGGCAGGAGAGTGGATTTCTGCAGGGGAGGGATGGATGGGCAGAGCTGGGGAGGCAGAGCTTGCAGAACTCCTGCAGGAGCCAGGGAGGCTTTTGTACAGTGCTGAAGACAAACCTGGGCTTTGCAGCTGAAGGTGGGAAAGGCTGGGGTGATTCCCTGGCTGTGGAAAAGGACCTAGCAGTGTTTGTTTGAACTTGAGAGGCTGCTGGAAGTTACCACACCAAAAACAAGACTTCAGAAAAGGGCTGGTCCTACAGAGATACTGTGGGGTCTTGGTGGCTTTGTTCAGTTTGTTTCTATCTGTTTCCCCTGGTAAATCTGAGCTCTCTCTGTTTTAAGTCGTTCCTGACTTAGAATAAATCAGTAGTTTGTGGTCTTACATAACCTGCTCTATTATAAGCCTGTGGTTCTTGGTGCAGTTGCAAAAAAACAAAACACAAAAACAAAC